>JARKHS020016020.1:0-43192 GCA_030143305.2 Amblyomma americanum | reverse complement strand
TCTGCCATCGCTACGGGAAACACCTGTGCTGGGACAGCGGAAATAGAGCGGATAGCAGGCAGACTGGAGAAATGAAATGAAAGAGGTGAGAGAACAGCCAGAAAGGATAGGCGGGAGAGAGATACTATATACGAGTATTCTATTTGCATATGTACAGGTCGGTCGCGTGGGATGTCCATAATCGAAAAGGAAAGAGAGCACGCGCGCACAACACCCTGTACACTACAGCTGATAATCGTCCAAGGTAGCACACGCGGAGCGTTCGGTCACTGCGCGTCACTACCTGGCGGAGAACAGACGGTACGTCAAGCCCGTCTGTTCGAGGATCCAGCAAGAGCCAATAGACACACTTTAAGCTAGCGACAAACGTCCTAGCGCGTCTATCAGCTGCTCGTTGTTGCCGGAACCGACAACCAGCCGCTTGCTGCGAGTGTAACGTTAAGGGATATTGCTTCCGTATAATGATCGTCATTAAAAGACTGAAACAGCACTCGATAAGTAGACAGAACAGCGAAAATGGCAGCTCGATCGATAGGTGCAACTGGAATTAAATAAGTGTGGATAGTGCAAGGCAATGCGTCGCGTATCGTCAAGGAATACATATCTCGCAATGAATGCACCAGCGTTGGAGGCCGCGCTTTGAACTAAGGGTTTAGCGCTGCGCAGAAAGACGTAGCGAAACGAAATGGGAAAAAAGAGAGGGGATCTGCAAGAGGTGAGAGGATGTGCGCGAAGGAAATGTAAGTAAGTAAAGCTCATCTCAGTACATGTTTCCGGTCGAAATGATGGCGTTTTTACGAGAGCCGGAAATGTTTTCTGGAACAGGAAATGAGACTGAGCTAGTTGTACATGAAAAGGCCTGAGGGTCATTTGACCAGCATTGGCTTTTTGCCGATTGGCCAGCCCTATCCACTTTCAAGAGCGTGCTTTTTCTCGTACTTGACCCATTGTTATGTTTTCCATCGAGAGTAATGAAGCCTGTAATTAATAAGCCGAGTAATCGCATTTCACACCTATACATTTCAGCGTTACAGCGGTTTTCAAGAGTCCTGGAACACGTGGATCCGTGTGCAACAAGGCAGGCCTTCTCTCTTTTTCAGGCTGAGGTCATGATCATCATTGGCATGCGTCTGTTTTTTTTTGCCCCTAATTACGCCCGGGTCGCTTTCTTATTGCAGCAAAAAGACCGTTTTCCTTTTCAGCAATTGCTTTCTCCAATTTCGTTTCGGGTTCTACAGTTTCTTGGGGAACACGCGCACGCTAAATAATAACCAAAAAGTACGACGTTCCTACCAATCGCTTTCTGCTTCCTCCTCAATGCCAGCTTTGCAAGATATTCGGACCACTCTAAGCTCCGGCCACTTGGAATTAAAATCTCCCGTTTAACCCAATTTCCTTTTCTTGCCGTTACTTTTCTCAAGAAATCTGATTCGGCTGAGAGCGAGGTCGAATGCAGCCTCGTATATGTCTTTTTGTTTTATTAGCATTTCTCCATTTTATTTCGAACTTGCTCTCCTGCCACCATGTTCCACTCTTCGTGTATCGATGGCCGTGGAGACGGCGGGTTTCTCGGTGGACTGACAGATGGCGCCACGTGCTCTGCGTTACGGATTACTGGCTGAGAAGACTGAGAACTCCCCCGTTCGATACCCAGCGTACCTATTTAGAATTTTGTTGCAGTCTGAAAACTCTCTCTCTCGTTTGCTCCCAGAGCTTCTACAATGTTCACAAAACTGCGCGACTATTGTATCCGCTGGAGTGTAGCCGTCGATTTCCATGGGGCGCTTCAAAGCACATATTTTTAGCTGCTGGGATGTTAAGTTTGTCAGTGTGGAAGGCAATTAAGGCAGGTTAGCGACATAGTGGGTCAAGCCCAGCAAGCGAAATGTGTGTCAGCCCAAAGTAACAACTGAGGATACCTCCATCAAATTTTTGATCCGGTTACGTTGATGTTTCTTAGGCAGCAAGAAATGCATTTATTGCACAAAAATTTGTATAAGAAAGTCCTCCGACAGTCTAATACGGAAAAGCAAAGTCAAGAGCGAAAATGACTTTGTAAAGGTCAATTGAACGTAAATGGCGATTAAGCTTAACCTTATAGATCCGCGTAAGAAACTTTCTTGGTGTCGCCGCTTATTGGCTTTGCCTACCTTACGAAAACTCTGTTTTCAGTGAAAGTACCTTCATTTTCATTAGAAAACGGTTATAAATAGATAACAGAACAACTTTCATTCGTATTCAGTGTGCTTTTACGGCCAAGGCTGCTGCAATGAATAGACTAAAATTCATTGCGTTCAAACATAAAATTTATCGGTTCAGGGCATGTGGAAGCATATTTTTAATTTCGAGGGGCAAGGTGTTTTTCTTCAGTTGGCAGAAAGTTATAGATAAGAATTTTTAAAGGTGTCCTGTTGACGTTTTCATAGATTAGTGACGAAAACACTCCGAGACGCCACAAGGTTTGCCCTGTCTCCTTTCTCCAATGTCACGCCCACTCAAGGTAGGCGCCTTATTGAAGAAAGCTGCACCGGGAAAGGGAAACCACTAAAAATGACGTCAGTGGCGCATATCTTTTCTGTCACTGTATTTTATTCTCTTCTGTTCGAATCGCGGCCTATAAGAGCAAGTAACCTACGCTAAAAAAATGCTAATGCTCAAAAAGCACTCCACCACCATTCCACACCACCGAGCACATCCAATCATTTGCAGCCTCGCTGGCAGCCTAACAGAACACAAGTTCGTGGAGGCAAATACGGCCGTGAGCGGAAAATATTCAGGCACCACTTACAGGAACAGTTCTCTCTGCGACACGTCTCAAAATAGCGCAACTTCGTTCGTTTGTGCTAGGGTTGAATGATTCTCGATTCGAGCAGCATTATTACGGTGGTGGCGCATTAGAGGCACCCTCGAAAAGTCTTCACATGAGGGCACCTCGGCTCCCGTAACACCGCCGGCTCCTCATTAGTGGCACGCTTGCAACAAGCTTTAACCCCCCCCCCCCCCCCCCCCCCCCCCCCGCCCCCGAACGGAACCTCTCTGCTGACGAGCGCATTCGTATCGGTTGGAGTGATATTTTCACTTTCGTGGCGAGAGTTGTTTCGATCAGCGAGCGCTGTACGCCGCTGCAATATGCACAGTTGCAGATCCTCTCCTGAATTCTTTGCCACTAAAACCGTGCCACGCTGTGGAGGCTAGGTCTGGTACGAGGTCTTTCAAAAGCCTCTTCGCAAGCAAGAGTTGAGAGTGATGGTCTTTCCTTATAAAAAATTTCTCTAGACAGTCTATAGACTGTCCATAGTCTTCTTGTCTATAAAGTCTATAGACTCTTTCTAGACAAACCCGAGAGAACAGTCTATAGGCAATACAAATCTTATAGACAGTGTATAGACAATCTATAGATTTATGGCCATGCAATTTTAGTAGATTTTTGTCTACAGACAGTCTAGAGACTATGAATAGACAACAAGAAATGTCTATAGGAAGGCAATAGAGTCTATAAGAAGTCTATAGACTGTCCATAGACCATTTTGTAAGGGTTGTCTCTTGGAGCGGTGCTGCCCAAGGCGCTAGAAAATCATGAATTCTCCCTATGTGTGTTCATTTTTATGATGTACACATCTGATATGCTGACGCGGCAACGCTGCATTGATCTGGTGAAAGAGAGCCGTAGAGCCTGCTCAGTCTTCTTCCTTCGCGCCCTGTTACCCATGTTTTCAACGCCGTTCTTCGGAAACATCCAGTTTTTTCGCCGAATTGGCGCCCTGCAATGTGACGGCTCTTGTGCTTCCAACAGTCGTTGTTCTGCCCGCCAGCTGATACCGAAACCCAGGCGCAGCGAACATTTTCTCGCCTCAGCTAGGGCCCTATTTTTTCCCCTTATTAATAAACTGTGGGCAAGTCCCTGGGCGAATCTTAATGTCCCGTGCCTACGACCGCATTCCTTCTTTCCGCCTCGCGACGTGTACATAAAGACGCTAGCCACAACCCCTAGTCACTCCTGAAGAAGGAGCCTAACCGGCTTCGAAACGTTGTGGTTCAAATTAAAAAAAATAGAGGGCACTTAATTATCATTCCATGAGACAATGCGATAGCATAACGCCTCCGCGCGACTGTTACTGCACTTCCAATCCGCCGTATAGTATATTTAGGCAATGCACGCATAAGGGCACCTTCTTTGCTTGCGGCGATTTCCCACAGCGGCAAAATGGCCCTGCTTCTGGTTTCATGCGAACGGAGAGCTCGGCACGTCCGCACAGAGCCGAGTTCAGCTGCCGACTGCCGCCTCACCCACAGCGAGCCTCAGCTGATAACGTGGCTTTTGAAGTCACGCTCCTCTCAACCAATGGGAATTAAGTGACAGAAGGCGGCATTTCTTGCCGATGAGGCTTGTATTGGTATCGCAAAAAAAGTTTTGGTTTGAGATGCGCTCGCGGTTTACTATAATAGAAGCCATTACCGCCAACGGGGCCAGTGGAAGAAAGATGCGTGAGCGAAAGCTCTACTTCTCTCGTACACAGCTGAAGGTCATGTGGGTATGAAATTTGACCTTCAAACTAGGATGAGCGGAGCTTGGCTCTGACTTCCGGCCACATGACGCGCCACGCCTCGACACAGCTGCGCGCGTTGAGCCGACGGCGCTAGCTCGCCTGGCAACTATCGAATCACGTGACTTGCTGCGCTGCGCCACAGCTGCGTATGCGGAGCCGACGTTACTCTTGTAACTGCCGGAAATTGCGTAACGCGCCGTTCACTATATAAAAGAGTGTGGCATCTGCTTACCTTCACATAAAGCCATAGATGAGCGATGCGCCGGAACTAGCGTTTTGAGGACGTATCATCGCCGTCAAGCGGAATCTGATGATCTTTGCGATACGGAAAGGCGTCACATTAGATAGCCATGCTTAACAGAGCTTTCGCTCGTCTTGCTAGGTTCAGCTGGGTTGAACCACAGGTACATTTTATCATTCTATCTCAAAGCTGCCTCAGCATTTTCTACCATTTTCCTTCAGGCAGCAGAGCTTTTGTTTAGAGATAGCCTCTTCTGCTTCTTCCAGTTATAATTGTATGTGTTGGCCTCTGGCATTGCTCCCCTGTAGTCGGATGCACCTCAACAACACAGCGGTAAATGTTCCTTAAAGAAGCCAACCAGCCTATGACGTCAACCTATTTTCATAACGTCGGAGCTAATCCGGTTAATCCCCGGTTAATCCGGGGACACTGCCAGCCTCCTGCAATATTAAAGTAGCAGATACGGGGGGGGGGGGGGATGAACGGTGACGTCATCTCGGTAGGTCGACGCCATTGAATGGAGGCCTCCTTTGAGGAAAATTTTTCGCGGCGATCTTGAGTTGTATCCGACAATAGACCTATTTCCTTTGGACTTTTGGTCTTAGCGCTTTTGAAAACTACCTGGACGGAAAGAACCACCACCATCAATTCCGAGTTCTTAAAGGATGATTCCTTCACCAAGGAAATGCGTGGAATGAACAACGTCACAATAATGATGGTTAGTGCTTGACTTGAAAACGGGAATTCAGCTGCAGAAATATGCCCGCCCACCCCTCCCTAAATTAAGGACACTGTGGACAACACGCAGTTATTGTTCGCAGTAAAAATTGACTCCTTGGCTCTTTCTGCATATGTTGGATGTTGTACAATAAGAAAAGACGCACTAATTGCGCAGAAAATAAATAGAATCTTCCCGCCAATAGATTCAAGCCTGCGGCGTTCTTACCGAAGAGGACGGGTTGCCACCATTTTTAAGTGAATGGCGGGGTAGCCCGATCTCTAGGATCCTTGCAAAAATTGGTGCAGGCGCACGCATTTTACTGCGCAGTCGACCACTGAAGGCGGTATCTGTATTTTGTTTCCTCTTTTCTAGACTATAAAAGCTTCATTTTCAGTAAGAGTTGTCTCTGAGTTAAGAACGCGGTAGCCTATTGATATAGATCCCCTCCAATTTTCCTTCCAGGTGCCTTTAAGATACACGGAGCTAATTTGCCGTGCGTAATTATATAACAAACAACATTGGTCGAATTACTTAAAAAGTGGCGCTACAATAAAAGAAACCTTTAAACTGTTCGTTCCAGGGCCTGAATTTTACGAAATACTTAGCAATTTTGCTAGTTTGTGCGAAATAATCTCACTGAAACCTAACGCTTTTCTGTGTTTCAATACAGTGTCTGCACGTAGTAAACGCTCGGCTTTTACCGTATTCTTAAAGCAATATTGCACTCCTGGAAGTTTTGAATGGACAAAACCCGCATGTGAATCAACAAGCTTTAACCTTGGGCTAAACATTAGTCACGCCAAATACGAATTTTTCATTCGCCGACATTTTTCCGGTAGATAACCGATTCAAGGGCCAGCTTTCTTTCTGGGCAACAGGAAAAACCTCTCAACATCATGCGTCGACTTCATCGACGAGGGGCTTGAGAGAAAACAACACTTACCGACTGAGTAAGACATCACAGCTGTTTTTACGGCCACTCTTTCACTGCTTTCATTTATTTCCTGATATTTTTTGTTATCCTTGATTTGATGTTTATCTTCTCTGTTCTCGTTTCCTGGTACCATTGTTCTTTGTCAGCGAAAGTGTGGTGACGGTAGCCCATAACAGGGTTCTCTATACGTTCGCTCTGCCGATTCCACGAATCTCTCTGTTTTTCTTTTAGTCGTTCGTCTAATTCGTGTTTGTGTGACCCTCGTTGCGTGCTCAGGAAGCGTGCAGGGGTGACACCAATAGAACCGTGTTATGCTGCGTTTCCTAGGGCTGTACGGGCTCGGCGGGAGTGCTGGTCTCGGCGAAGGTTCGGCAGCCGGGAATAGAATTCCATGGAGGACTAGATGAAAACGCGAGTTCATTTTCTGCACACACTCGCGTGCACATGTCAGTGAAAGGGAGAGTGAGTGAGTGAACATGGGAATGAGTTAGCCGATTGAGTAAATGAGCGAGTGAGTGGACGATAAGTGAGTGAGTGAGTTGATTGAATAAGTGAGTGCGTGAGTGAGTTGAGTGAGTTGAGTGAATAAGTGAGTGATCAGTGAGTTGATTGAGTAAGCGAGGAGTGAGTGAGTGAGTTGATTGAATAAGTGAGCGCGTGAGTGAGTTGACTGAATCAATGAGTGCTGAATGAGTTGATTGAGTAAGCGAGTGAGTGAGTGGGTGAGTTGATTGAATAAGTGAGTGCGTGAGTGAGTTGATGAATAATGAGTGATGAGTGAGTTGTGAATAAGCGAGTGAGTGAGTAAGTTATTGAATAAGTGAGTGAGTAAGTTGATTGAATAAGTGAGTGCGTGAGTGAGTTGACTGAATAAATGAGTGCTGAGTTAGTTGATTGAATAAGCGAGTGAGTGAGTGAGTTGACTGAATAAGTGAGCGAATTAGCTAATAGGTGCATGCTAGAGTATGAATGAGTGACTGCACGAATGTCTGACGGGGTTGTTGATGGGGGAGTAAGTGTGTGAGTGATAAATGAGCGAGTAACAAATGAGTGTGTGAGGGATGAGTGAGTTTTGAGTCAGGGATACGAGTAATACTGAGTGAGCGAGTGGGAGTAAGTGAATGAGTGAGCATGTGGGTGAGAAGAGAGTGAGTTTGGGAGCATGAATAAGTGAGTGTGTGAGCGATTGATTGTGAGTATGTGGGTGTGTAAGTGAGTGAATGGTATGGTGATGAGTGAGTGAGCGACCTACTGGTTTGGTGATGAGTGAGTGAGTGAGGATTTTGTTAAGGGTGATTGTTCGGTTTCTTAGTCCAGGAATCCGTTGGGTTCGGGTGCCGTCCTGGCCCGGCACACGAGTCGCAGCTAGATTTCAGGGTCGCAGCCTGGTCAGCTCCTCCTTCTAGTCCTCTGTCTTTTGATTGGTTATCCTGTCTAGATAACAAACAAGATACCTTGTGGCACAGACACCTCAGATATGAATAGTAAGCGTAGAATGTACGCCCACTTTCTATCTCTACTAGTTCTGTATGCCTGCATGCTTCGCACAGCACTTTGTCACTGCTACGTGGAAAGCAACATTGTAACTTTTCTGATTTGAAAAATGCGCCCACCTTTAATCAAATCTTTACTGTGTACATCATATTTTTACAGCAGCCCAACATGTTCATACAGCGCCGGTCACTAGCAATGCGGATGTTACAGCTACAGGCAAACTCTGGTTTTTCCTTCTTCAGATCATGAATCGAAGACTGATGCGAAACGCGATCGCGAGCTGCGCTGAAGGAAACGAGGCGTTCTTGCGCCCGACACCGTCGCATAAATCGTCGTCGTTGCCTTCGTCCTCGCCGCACTGCAGTCAAGAAACAAATAGCTCTGTCTTTCTGAAGGGGTGACCGGAGCGCCTCCCGCGGACGTAGATGGAGACGTCGGGACAACCGAATGCGAAGGGCGCCGTGTTTTGACGCATCCGTTTCCGGCGGCTATCAATATCGATATATGTTATCTGGGCGGCGGAGACGGACCGGCCCACGGTTTCTCCACAGGAAGCACCATTTGTCGTGCGCGTGTTTGCATGTATTTTTTTTCCAGCCCATAAAGATGAGAAAGCCACATCGCCAAGCCATGTCGACGCGGGATAAAGTTGGGAAAGCCACGCTGTTTGAGTGTGACATCGGGGCCTCCAGAAAGAGTCATGTGGAATTCTGAAAGGAAGAGCCATACTCGATCTCACTAGAGCCCTGAAAGATGGCGTAGGTTTGTTTAGGAAGAAACGGGGAAAGCGCATCTGTATCGAAGGTGGAAACAAAGTATTCTTAGCCAGAATTTTCCGGCGGGGGCGGCTGTAGCAACAACGTGATGTATGCGACGCTTTTCCGGGTCCGTTCATACAGAGAACAAAACGCGAATCCACAGTATTTCACTGGCACTAAAAGCAACGACCCTTACGTGGAACCTCCGCCCTTGCACGTGTTAGTTTTTTTTTTCGAATTCGTGCTTGATCTTTAGAGATTTGGGTGACCCCACACGAACCTGAAGGCAGCAGTCTTGTTTTCAGGTCATTTCTCGGAACCGGAGACGTGTTTTAGTCTTTGCATGTACAGGGTTGGTCAAAAGTTCCCAGGCCACAGGGTCTGCTTTTCAGCGGCATATCCTGCCACTTGTGATATCAATAAAGCTATCAAGGTTCACAAAGGTGAGAATGATACTTCTTTTATCCTCCATAAAGATTTTAGGCTTCGCGGGTGTCGTAACTTCCCGACTGTAGCACTCAAAAGCAGACACTGTGGCCTGGGAACTTTTGACCGACCCTGTACATCTGCGCTAATCGAGTACTGATGGCGTGGAAGTAGAATCCTGGCACGTTTTAATGCGCGCATCCAAGACAAAGCAAAATTTGTCGGGTGATTAACTGTTTGAGTCGATGAGTAAAAGAAATGAAAGTTACTTTACCATACGGTGCGTGGCTTATCGCAGTCGCGAGCTGCCGCGGTGGCTCAGTGGTTATGGCGCTCAGCTGCTGACCCGAAACACGCGGGATCGATACCTACCATGGCAGTCGAATTTCGATGGAGGCGAAAATCTAGAGGTCCGTGTGCTGTGCGATGTCAGTGCACGTTAAAGAACCCCAGATGGTCGAAATTTGTGGAGCCCTTCACTACGGTGTCCTTCATTACATGAGTTGCTTTGGGACGTTAAATCAGCATAAGGCATACACTATCGCAGTAGCTGCAGCTTTCGTACTTTCGATGCAGCGGCGCATATGTGATCGTGTGTTTTATTTGTTGCTTAACTTAAACACCTCATTTCAAGTGCAGAGTGATCACTTAGTAGAAAATGCACACAAACACTCCGATTTAGAATTCAGGAGTAGTTTGGGACCTTGAGTGTTCGAGAAATTACCCGCTGTAAAATGCGTGAAAACCGTTTCATCGCTACAAATAAAAAAAATACAGGATTGCTCTTAAGTCGGCTTAAAAGCAGAAATGCGAAAGCCTTTCTCTTTCCTCACTGTCTCCCTCCATTTTAAATTTTTCTATTGTTTATTTCTTGTTCTTATTGTTTTTATTTTCTTTTTGTTTTTTATATTAAGTAAGCCTTCTCACGCTTTTACATCGTTTTTCATCGAATCAGTCACACAAATCCTGCTGCAAACATAGCATTTATTTTCATTAATTAAGTTTATTAATTAACAAATTGCAATTCATCAACCAAACTTTTCCCATTTCAAGGTCTACTCACCCACTACCTAAGACAATCAAACGTTTGCACATTTATTTCTACAAAACGACACAACCGTGCGGACAAAATTTGCGGACACTTTTTTACTGACGCGCCATAACCATATAATGCTTTGGCATTAATAAAATGCTTCTGTATTGGTGCTAGGTTAGCAGTTTTCTTGGCGTTTCACGTCCAGTTCTCTGCTGAAACGTGCTCTCATATTATGGTATGACAGAATATTCACTGTTTGTGCTCGATATATATGCGAGAGACGGAAATTCTTGCTTTTGTTTGGAGCATTTTTCCAAAGCGGAAACAAAATGTCACGTGCTTCTACGCCACATCAGTCATAGTTTCTCAAAAATTGCCTCTAGGAAGAAGAGGCGCCACACTCTGTGCATGTTTCTTAAACAGCGCTTCATTTCCCTCGCAAAATGCCGGAAAGAATATTTCCGCACCCCAATCTGTGCAGAGGGGAGCAGACAACACCTAGAAGTTTGTCTGAAAAGCTTCTAGGAAAGCAACCTGAAAGATAACACGCGCAAAAGAAATGAAAAATGTTGCGCTTGCTGTTAGTTGTCGGCTAAAAAAAAACAAGAAAAATAACAGTTCTTGCACGTGGGGTTGAAAAGAATATTTTGGCTGAAAGCAACATAAAATTAGAGGACTGCACTTAAATCCGCTTGTGAGCGCATATGCAAAAGCCTTTCCCGGTCCTCTTTTTTTCCTTATTTTCATTTTCTTTTTATTTATTTATTTTTATTTTATATTTATTTGTTTTTACCTTTTGTGTTTATTTTATTCCTGGTTTTTCTCTTTCATTACATACATGTTGCTTAAGAACTGTTGATTGATCAACCTTTACATTTTTGTTTTATTTACCACATAACTTATGATTGGCAGTTCGTGCGGACAGCTTCCGTCAAACACTTCCGTCTACAAATTCCGTCCACGCCACTCACGAGCCAAGAAAGGCTTTCGCCTTAAAATGTAACGCATGCCTGGGGCAAATGGGAAATAACTTGTTTGCTGTTGACTATCGGTATTTAAAAAGAAGAAATACGAGGAAACGTTCTCATCTATGATAGTGATTCGAACTGCTTTTTGGTTAATCAAAACCGCAGAGATAATGCGTAGCACCAGGGAACAAATGGCAACAGGCGTTTTTAATTCTGCTGTTATCCATTCTAATAAATACTCTCCTATTTTTAGTTACGTGGCGCTACAAGGTTGCTCTGTACCGCGTAGAAAACGTAATGGCGCTGTCGGGAGCTATGAAGTTCATATTTGGCTTGGCTAGTGCTTGGCTAAAACGCAGATTCGGGTCCCACAAAATAGCTACGCCGCAACATTGCCCACTCTGTGCAGAATAAGTGGATTTAGTAGCGCGAATCTCGCCAATGTGATAACATTATTGGAAGTAAATGTTTGGTACTAGACTCGTGAAATTATTTGCAGACATTTATAGGAGGCTTTCCTCGATAGGAGTCGCATTGTTTAAATTGAATCAGTTTTATTAAACGAGTTATTAGTAAAACAACAATTTAGGAAGCTTTCTGCTCACAGTGCGAGGGGACACCGAGCCAATGTTTCATGCAGTTGCTTTTAATTTTAGCGATATCACAGAACTAGACGGCGGAATTTTCTTTTTCTTTCTGTGTTTATTTTCATTTCTTTTTCCAAAGGAATGCAAAAGATATGGGGAGGAGGGGGGTTAATATGGATTTTTTTGCCCTAACCTTATACTACTACAGTTTCTTCGCTGCAAATAAATTTTATTTTCCGTCAGAGATTTTGTACTGGGTACAAAGGAGCCATAAAGCATATTTTATTGCTTGGCATGTCTTTTGTTGAAAGCACTAGAAGTCCCCATGGGGCCAAAATCACGTCGTCGGTCATTGAGTTTGGACGTTGGATGGAGGGAAGTTACGTCACCAGAATGAAAGTGACACCACTTGATCTCAAAGCATTAACTGCTTCTAATGCTATCGCATTACCAGCACATAGTGAAATTAAGTGTCCCTCTCAATTTTTTTTCTTTCAGGGCTTTATTTTTGCTGGCAACCTCATCAGCATGGACAGGTGGAATTTCTACCCCTCCGATACTCGGCAATCGAAAGTAAGTATGTGTATACAGTATTGTATACAGAATGACCTCTCTTCTTTCTAGGAAAAGCTGTTCAAGATGAAAGTACTTTTACGATGTCTTGTAGAATGTCAATGCGATTCAGCATAAATCCTCGAAAAATGGCTAGCGATAAAAATAAGGACTGCCGCAGGCTAAAAAGAGGTTCGCCTTTTTATCAGTCGCTTAATTAATGACTGACTGAGGATGCATGAATAAATGCATTTTTTCGTGAGACTTATGTGCATTCATATCAAGTTAATATCTCCTTATTGCATTTATTTTATAATCTCCATTGTAAACACTTTGGTGCGTTGAGACATGCTCACATTACGCAAGAATTTTGAACTTGTACGTATCGTGCAACTTCTTCGTTCTTAATTGACTGATCTGCTTCGTTATCTCTGCCCCTCAACAAAGTAAAAAAATAGCAGTCATCTGTAAATTAGGAGGAATTACCTTGCTTACAAAAGGACTAATTCTGTGTTCAAGAACTGGGTGTGGTACGCAGTCTTTCGACGTCAACTCTGAAGGCCTTGTCGCATTCAAACGCAGCCAGTGCACCCTCGGGGCAGTTAGAGGTAAACATTGCGTCGTTCCCTTTTGTTCGAAACTACCTGTGCTTTCCCCAGTTCCGTCGAACATTGAGGAAGATCAGTCACGCATTAAACCCCTCTCCCTTCACATCCCGCTCCCCGATCCGTATCGACTGAAGAACAGAGGAAGCCGGGCACAGAGGCGAACCAAACTAAACTCACCCGAGGCCTCTGTCAGATCGGCTCTATGAGCTCTTTGTACTTTATAGATACAAAGCAAGCTCCCACTCCGATTCGAGTGCGCTACAGAGCTTAGTTTAGCTGTGCCTTTTCCTGGGGCTTCTTACATCAGTTCGAGCTCTGTGCGGGTTCAACATCATTTCGCCTCAGGCGCCGGCCTAGCCTCGTTTCTGGCCGAGTTGCATTCACTTTTCACGCGCCATCCTCCAACGCGGCGGGAGCTGTTTGAACTGCACTCTGTGAAACGCGCAGGCGCGCAGGATCGGGCGGATCTGATCCATGTTTCATCGAACGAGCGGTATGAAGCCGCTGGGTTGCAGGCCTGGGCACTACTATAAAATCTGCAGCTTCGTGCATAGAAATCAGTTGTTACGAGCGCTTATATCTAAGCCTTCGCATTCCGTGCAGAGCTTAATCCTCCTTTTTCCGGCAGAGAGTATGCGCAGAGGAAACACCTCAGGACAGCTGGAGCGACTGTCGTACAATCCCCCTTGAATTATTTTTTTACTTGATACAGCGGAATATTTTCTAGACCTATTCAACTTGCCTTGTTTCTTCAATCAGCAGGCAGTGGCACTTGAGTGTACCGGCTGGTTCCGCGCAAAGGCAATAACATTCATTCGTGGAAGAGTTTTTAAACAGGCATGTAAGAAGTGAGTTAGTCGGGTGTTCAGACGTTTTTACCTTTTATTATGGTAGGGCTGGAAAAAAGTGATTTTCAATAAAAGAATTCGAGTCCTTCACAACAAGTGAAATAAGGACGACATAGGAGAGCTCAGTTACGCAGATAGAGAAGCGCAGATGGGAAAAGTATGAATTAAGGTAAACCAAAGGTGTATTCACGCATGATTAACTGCAACAAAAAAAGAAAAGAACTGAAACGTGCTTTTAACCAGAAAGTCTTTAGAAGTGGCAGGTTCTACCTTGCAGAACGACATGAGATCTTCCACGCGTCCTCTCCCTCCAACTATGGGTGACTGACACACTTTGGATTCGCTATGAGCACAAAAGTTCTGACCAGCTACATTTAATACCTTGCTGGTCGTCCTTGCAGGGCAGTTTTTTTTAAATGAACCCGTTGTTGCTCTTGAGCCTTCGCCTATTCATTGGTGTGCACTGTCCTCAAATCTTGTCGACCTCTTTCACTGCTGTTTTCAATGTGACTGTTTATCGTTAGATGGCGTTGTTCAAAAACGCGTCCCATAATTGTTACAGGTCGTCTATGTGAAAAATAATGCGTTTTGTGGGAGCACTTACGTCGTTACAGCTAATCAAGAATACATTTAGTTTTACACTGACTGTCTGCGCTAACAAGTAAACAGAGTGATGAAAGGGACCCTAGTCGGAAGTTGACTTGCTTTCTTGCCTTCCACTTTTGCATATTGTTCGTTTCTGATCTTCATATTCTTAAAAGAGAGGAATTCTAGGGGTATACCGCACGATGGCGGGATTCCAATCTTCAATATAATCCATTTTTTTATTCGCCTACACTCATGGTGTTGTAGGTTCATGTGCTGGCATGCAATCTTCTATAGAATAGCTACCGCTTAAATATCACAAAAAATTTAACAATATGTGAAGGGAGAGCCCCAGTGTATTTAGCCAATGTTTCGACAAGAGGACTGCCTTCATCCTCTTGTCGGAACGTTGGCTAAGCGCACTGGGGCTCCTCGTTCAAACCCTGTTCACTTTGTTTTGCGTTGTCAGGAATCTCATCCTGCTGTCCTCTTTCTCTGCCATGGACTCCCAAAGCTTAAATAGGTATCCTGATTTACTCTGCCATCATCATGCATACATCAACTGCAAGTATCTCCAGCGCCTGAGGCGTAAATCATTCTCACCTCAAGAGGTGAGCCCCAAGCTCCAAACAAAGCGTCTGCTTTGGGCTGTAAATTTTTTTTATGTATTTGCCTGGTAGTTGGACAGACCTCTAAAGGTAATTAATGCCGCATTCCATTGGTCGATCTGGACTAATTTTTCTTGCTACATGGCAGAGAATGCATGTTCCACGGGGCGATCTAGATTGGGTTGACGAGTTTCACTGGCCATTTCAGAGCAACTTGTTTAGTGGCGGAATGCTCTCTTGATCAGCCAAGCAGTGGTGGATTTAGGAAAAACTTCAAGGGGACAGTGCCGTCCCTTCCGGAATGACCAGACCGCGTTTGCCTGTTCTTAGCGTGTTTTAAAAAAATCGCCTGACAACCTCCTTGGTTGTTTGTTTACATATCTGGCGCTGGTGTCGTGTGCTGTCAATTGGAGTATTTATGCTTCGCGCCGAGATGAATTCGGATAGTAATTAGAGCAGCTCAGACATCAGCACAAGCAACAATGCTGAAGTGTTCCGGGTGTTTCACCTAACGTGTTTTAAATTATTATAAATAGGTTTTTGGGGAAGGGAATTGGCGCAGTATCTGTCTCATATCTCGGCGGACACCTCAATCGCGCCATAAGGGAAAGGATAAAGGAGGGACTGACGATATTTAAAAGTAGGATTTTCGAGTTTTGTGCAACATAGCATTTTCAGTGGTTTAGCGCATCATAGTACACCTAAAATGTGCTAATTGGTCGGTCGGTTGACCATTATTGATAGTTAAATTTTTATCTCCTATTGTTAGTGTCCTTTTTTATTGAGAAGTAGTATCCATATCAGTTTTTAAAATTTCGAAAACGCATTTATCCTTGGCGCTACGGCCCAGTTAATTTTGCCTGAATTGCGCCAACATACCTGCGTTTTAGTAAAGCTTGCAGGCAAAGAAACCCCTTCAGCGCAGGTAATTCGTCGAAATAGCCAAAATGTGTTGAGCGACAGCGCCGAGGGTAACTCCGTTTTAGAAATTCTACAGCTCATGTGAATATTACTTATGGGGAGCTATACGCCTCTAGATAAATAACGAGACTAACAGTAATAGGTATAAGACGACATATTCAAATGTAGTTAAACAGCCTCCTAGTTCGCACGTCTTGACTATATTCATAGGCGCTACACCGCTGACAATGATATGCCGGGAAAAGCACTTTTCTGAGACAAAAAGCCTATTTTAAAATCTCGGAGCATCTTAGAACACCCGGTATATCCCCAAGGAGGTCTTTATTAAAACTTTGTTTCCTGAATCGTCTTATAAGCGGTCAAAAAACGCCGACTACACTGCCACCGCAGCGCGCAACTGAACGTGGAAGAAATCAGAGGTACGTTTACATACGCAGGGCACGCAGTCATTCCCGGTGTTTAGCCCTGGTGGTCGTGCGTGGAAAAACGTGGCGGATCTCATAAGCTAAGTGCGGATTGAGACTAACTGAGTCATCATCGCTGTTCATCGTGAAGCGCGGCTGAAATGAAAATAGGTGGGTGGATGTCCGCCCCAACTTGCGGAATCGGTTTTGCCTGACAGGTTACGTCATTCTCCCTGCCAAATTATGTGTTTCGCCGGTCGATCAGGATTAGGTCGCCCTGTGGTAGAATCGATCGCTACGTCACGCGTTCAGCGCCCTGCTCCATCCAAATCGACCAGTGGAAGTTCGCCATAAGCTATGTGTTCCATTTGTTCAGCTATGCGACTGCTTGCTTTTTATCCGCAGTGGCCTCATTCTGCTTTAAAAAAAGCACCTAATGTCTCGGCCCAACGCCTTCATTTCCGCCGCGTAAATGGAAATAAAAATCAGGGAGGGGAGGAGTTGGTTTCCATCATTCAGCCTAAGTCGCGACGGTGTTTTGGTGCGGCCCCCGGTGGTGACTCGGCCTTCCGCTTTTCCGGCATATATTTTGAAAGAAGCAGACGTCCTGAGATTCTCGTACTCTCGTTTGCATATCTTTTTGAGGCTTGGGTGAATCGGCTACGTGTTAATATACAGTGAAGCTGAATCCATCGTCTGTCTTAAGGCAAAAGAGTATGGCAATAGCGGGCACTCGTGGCAACAACTGCTCGTTAACACTTGTTTTGATACAGTTATTTTTACCTACAGCCGCGTGGTACAAGTTTCGGTGAATTCGCAGCTGCATAATATTTCCGTCACATACTAAATACTTTTTCATCTACATTACTATCTTATTACGGCTGCGCTCGAACAGAATATAATGTTAGTCTGGACTTGACGTGAATATAGTCCTGTAAAGGGTGCACCGTCATTAGCAGAGAAACTTCGGGTGAAGCCAGCTTTATGAACTCGCCCTAAACTCGCGAGTTTCGCACAGAAATTTGCAATTTTTAGCTCTAGGTGACGCTTCATGTAGTTTTTTTTATCAGCCTATTCTTGGTTGCCGTGAAATGGCCTTAATAGTGCTCTTGCTAAGGGGGAGCGGTTGGAACACTTTGAAAAAACGATGGTCGCGCGCGGCTGATTATGCGGTATTCGAGACGGTTGTTAGTGCATCACATATTTTACCTCGGAACTAGCCTGTTGTATTTATAAACTGAAATAAACGAGTAATTATTCATTAGCATCCACCCAAGCACAGTCATACCACTGAGCACGGCCGGCAGTGACTGAGATCCTGATCCGCTCCAGCCGCCGAGTGACTTTAGTCCTGTAGAGTATGCACCGTCACTATCAGCAAAGCATTTGGTGAAGCCAGCTTTACAAAATCCGTCTAAACTCAATTTCGCAAGAAAATTTGTATTCTTTATTTCTAGTTGGAGGTGAAATAATTTTTATTTCTAGGTCATTACCACTGCCACTGCGTTTATCTGAACGGATGTTTTATAGAGAGGGAGTGAGAGAAAGAGCACGAGGTCTTATTAAGTAAAAAAGGTTGTCTTTCTGCACTGCAGCCTCGCTTTCTGCCTCATTGCTGTCACCACTATGGCAATAGAATTTTTAAGGCTTCAATTGTTGATAGACAATTTTTTCAACTTCTAAACTACAAACGTAAGAAAATAAGAGAACTACAGAGGCGGAATAGTGAACGAGTGCGCCAGTCCGCCGCGAAGCTGTTGCACAGCTCTCAAGTAACGCCAGGTGGTTAAAAAAATAGACTGGTGTACGCAAGCATGCACACGCACTTTGAAATTCTCTTACACTAGGCTGTATAAAAAATTATGAAAATTAATTTAATCTCTTCTGTGCTCTTTGACATGAATGGTCACATAATCATGCACGTATCTGGATGGTCATATATAAGCTCTTTAATGCCTCTGAGCTATTATCTTGGCGAAAATCAATGTTATCAAGCCACATATCACATACCTCCCGTGCTCACGACATCGGTACCATTGTTTCTTCACTGTATACTGAGCGTTACCCCAATACAGATACTATCAACCTTGGAGTGACGGTCTCGTGTGGATTTTGGCGCCGCTTGCCTTTATGAAGAAGAGGTAACTTTCGCGGGGTAGGGGATGAATGTAGGTGGTGATAGCCGCTGTGCTACTATCACTTTTTACCTTCGCGCACAGGCGTGACGGGAGAAGTGGCATTTATTGACGTTTCCTGAATCCTCTAAAGGTCGCCCTTTTCAATGAGAAAACCCCGCCGTCATCAGAAACCCGTGGCGGAACGCGGCACGCAAATGACGTCATCATCCGTCCTGGAGCGGTAGACGCTATTGATGTGTCCACTGATCCAGGTAGTTAGTTATGCGCTTTGCCTTTCCTCAAAATCGACGGAGTCAAAACCTTCCGCTGGTTTTGAGTAAAGAATAGGCGCATAGCTGCCTCAATCTCCGGTTCGGCGCCATCGCCTGCTCATAGCGCGATTGAGGTGTCCGCTTATCCAGTGAGTCAGTTAAACTTATTCTCGCATTTACACATCATGATAATTGCTTAGGTGTACCAATATTTTTCTCATTTAGTAAACATTTCAAGACATATTTTCAGTTGTCAGCCGAAGTGAAGAATCAGCAGCAATAGCTAAGCCGTTCGCTTTATTTCCTTCACCTCAAGTGAGTGCGCACGCCCGCACTTGAGTTAGGCCCGAGGTTGATGTAGAAGTTTTATTTGCGAGTCGATCTTTGTGGCAGTTCTCTAAAGTCATTCAATATACGGAGGAATTACCTAAGAACGCCACGGTTAAGAAATAAAAATTCGGCTTGCAGTTGAAGCTACAAGTCGCAGCCAGTCTATGCGGTGAATAAGCAGAGGAGGCCGAGAAAAATGGCTTCATGCGAGTTCCACTTCGTCTTCCGCGCAGTGGACTCAGCATTTCCGGGCCGAATTCCCCTTTCAGAGCGTAAACATTGCTTGCCACTCATGCCGGAAGCTTTTGTACTGCCGCGCTCCATGACGTATGCGAGCCATATTTCATTTTCAATTTGTGTAAGTGAATATGCGGCCCACTTTGGCTCACTTCTAGTTTGCGTTGTGTACGAGTTGTCGTTTTCCTTTGTATTTACGCCCCTGTTTCCTCCCATAAATTACCGAGGGAGGAAGTTCTGCTTTTCGTGCAAGATTTTCTTGGTTTTCAGGCCGGCGTTGCAGTTGATGACGAAAGCCGTATATTTTTATGGAGCGAATATTTTTATTTAAATAATATGCAAGGTTCCTTGGTTATCTCCAGTAATACGCTATTCTAGTGTTCGCATCTTATATTAAAATTTAACCACGAGAAACAAAAATAAAAGTGACTTTCTAGTCAGCAACGTATGCACCTGCACTTGCTATTCAACTTCCCGCTTGCAGTTTTTTTTGGACGCAAAGGAAAGCGAGCTATTTGCTTCACTCTGTTTGAAAGATGTACTCAAATGGTATCAATTCTGGAAGAACAGACTTTTAGATTCTGAAGAAATGCCAGAGGAGTTCAATTTGGAGAGCATGGTAAACAGTGTTTTCTGGCATGCTATTAACAAAAGGAGATATATGTGGGCGATAGCTGACGACCAAACTTGTTATTCTTAGTGGCACGTGGTTATATAATGCTGCTGCACTGTGCTGGTAGAATAAGAATTCTACTACGAGGAGGATGGAACAAGGAGTACGAATAGTTTATTCCCCCCAAAACCAGGCCTTTGCTACTTGTCATGATCTTGAGCCTGCGAATCATAACACGACTACGGAACAAAGAAGTTCATCATTCATCGTGTTCATTTCGTGCATCGTTTTTAGTCGTCAACAATAAAACAGGCATCTACAATATTGAAGAGAACTGCCACTGTGCGCGCGCGCGCACACGCACACGCACGCACGCACACACGCACGCACGCACGCACGCACACACGTACGCGCGCGCACACACACACACACACACACACACACACACACACACACACACGTGCACACACACACACACACACACACACACACACACGCACACACACACACACACACACACACACACACACACACACACACACACACACACACACACACACACACACACACACACACACACACACACACACACGCACGCACACACGCACGCACGCGCGCGCGCGCGCGCGCTCACTCACTCACTCACTCACTCACTCACTCACTCACTCACTCACTCACTCACTCACTCACTCACTCACTCACTCACTCACTCACTCACTCACTCACTCACTCACTCACTCACTCACTCACTCACTCACTCACTCACTCACTCACTCACTCACTCACTCACTCACTCACTCACTCACTCACTCACTCACTCACTCACTCACTCACTCACTCACTCACTCACTCACTCACTCACTCACTCACTCACTCACTCACTCACTCACTCACTCACTCACTCACTCACTCACTCACTCACTCACTCACTCACTCACTCACTCACTCACTCACTCACTCACTCGCTCGCTCGCTCGCTCGCGCGCGCACGCGCACACACGCGCGCACGCGCGCACGCGCGCACGAAAAAAAGGGTCTTGTTTTTCACAACAGAAGTTGAAATTGTCTTATGGGTTTTACCTGTTCAGAATAAAAGTTTTTACAATAGAGGAAAAGTGTGCTCTTTGATAGGGCTTACGGAGTAATCATTGGTTGAATGCGGACAATCCATTTCATTTCACATTGCAGCTGTCTGTACAAAGCCTCGAAGCGTCCTTTGAATGGTCCAATCGCTGATGTTTCGCCTCAGTGGTCGTGGTCACCTTTTTTCGTAATCTCATTTCAGCGGGGTAGTTTAACTACAGTCCCAAACATACTTTGCGGTGCTTAAAGAGGCATTGAGGACCAATCCTTCACACCACTCTTCTCGGTAAATATCTATTCTCTATATCTTTGTGTGTATGTTAACGTTTGTCCGACAGCATAATACGCTTTTATTGATAGACAAATTGAATGTGAAATGTTCCCCGTCACTCGATTTAAAATCGCGACGTCTGCACCGAGGGCTGGTTGTCGTCGTTTTGAATTAATGGTGGTGCAGCATAGCCGTGATCCGAGTATAATTCAGCGTCGACGCACGCAGTCCACTTCCGGAATCGGCCGGTGATGGTGGCAACTTTATTTAGTTATCTCGAGTTATACACCGTATATTCGAATCTATTCGAGTGGCCTTTTTGTGGTCAGAATTCACACCGTAGTCTATCAACATATGCCAGCCTCAATTTGTCGCCCGTAAAGCTACAAGCTTTCTGAACGATCTTTGACACATCCTATCCATGCTCCTGCAAAAGAGGGCAGCAGGGTTCCTGTTGTGGCTCGGGGCCATGTAGTGTGCGTCGAAAAATCTACCAATTATGCGCAGCTGTAGCGGTGTTCAAGGTTCTCACATTACTGACTGTGTTCATAGAAGGTTCGCGGTTTTCTGCAGCTGTTGTGTATCCCGTGAAAGTAGCCCGTACCGCTAGAGTGAAGAGTAAGCACATCCTCCCAAACGAGAAGTGCATTTTAGGAAAAGCAACATACAGGGTGCCCGCTTGGCTTCCAGTTTGAGGATGCATTGTTTTAAGTGCGCGCAATGCAGGGAAACACTAACTCCTAAACGAAGCAAACTTGAATGCTAGATTTATAGTCACTGCGCAGTAAATGCCTAAATGGACGCTGAGGAGAAATTTGATTTGACGCATCAATAAGTTATACTGTGCTTTAAGGACAAAACCGACTCTAACAAAAAACAGGGCTTTTGTATATTAGGAAAGACAAAAAAAAAGAAATAAAAGTACCGCAACCTCGGGCTATTTTCGCAAGCTAACTGCGGTGCTCAAACCTGGTTGTTTTTTTTTTTTGTGCGCAGATCGCTGAGGCTTTGCTAGACCGCCATTCAAACAGTAACGATAGTCCTGACGCCAGCCTCTTTACGTCATAAGTTTATATGGAATTCCGAAACCCATGAAAACTTCTGCTTTCGCCAGTAACCTGTGAGTACGCCGCAGGAACCTTGCCACATTGGAGGGATTTTTCATGTTTCGACATTTTAGGGATTCTTGGCGCATTTATTTTCGTTGCATGAAAAGGAATTGATTCTGACATGTTTTTCAAGTGCGGTACGAGAAGGGCTGCTCCTTGTGGCTGCGCCTCGTTCCTTCTGGTTGGTGTGTTTGTGCAGCCTCACCAACTCACTCTGGGAACAACTTTTGCAGAAGACATACGCGTGTCGCCCAGGGCTTTACGTAAGCGCCTTGACAGCATATGTCTGACCAGCACCCGTCGAGAGACACTAAGGAAACACTAACGAAACAGCGACGAAAGACAGAGACTCAACAAACGTGCGTGAAAGAAACGCGGCTGCACCAGAAAGGAAGGCTGCGACGCGGAAGGATTAGGCCTGTCGCACAAGAGAAGATAGCGCGGGCGCCCGCTAGAGTGGAGAGAAACCCATTGGCCTCACGGGAGAGTGGCAGATTAGAGACGGCAATTAAGCCCCCGTGCGGAGACAGCTTGCCGGCGCATCGCAGTTAGCGGGCACCGAGAGAAACGGGAGGATGGCGGCACTGCCAGATAACGCGTCGCAACGGCTGCGCTGGAGTTCCCAGCGTAACGACTTTCCTGCCCGAATAACGCCTCCCTGCAGGCTGGATACCGACAGACACTCCACACGGAACTGTGGTGCTCTTCGAAGCGTCACCCGGAAGTTACCACTCCGGGCCAGCACTGCGGTGGATCTTTGGTCTAATACGTTTTGTCACCTTTTGACGCTAACGCTTTGTTTTGAGAGTTATGATGCGTTTGTAGTGTTACCGCGATTCAGATTGAGTTAGTTGCTTAATGAGTCATTTAATGAGTTCGCCTTATTTGACACTCGCACACGTGCTCCAGAAGCCATCTTCACGTCGAGCGTAAGCGCGCTATATACTCGCGTCCTCGAATAGGTATAGACTTGCGTTAATGTGACTAGCTTGTGAGCTTCGAAGGCTTGCCATGCAATGCAAGCTAAAGAATAATTGGCATCGAAACTAGAGTACCTACGTGTGTCGATTCTGGGTGCTGGAACAGGTTCAAGAAATTTTGTCATAATGTAGTCGCTTATGAAGTGAATAAAATTGCTGGTTGAACACGGCTCTAGATCAGTTAAAATGTTCTGCGGGAAGTCTCATGTCCATTTCTCTCTCCGCGACGGCGTTCCTCCATTTTCTCCTCCTTCTTCATCTCTTCTTTCAATCGTATTCTCTGTTCCGTCTTCTAATTCTTCTTCTTTTGCTCCCTCTTCTTGTTTGTGTTCTTTCTTTTCTCCTTTTTTCTTGTTATCGTTGTTTTAGTGGATATTTTTTCTTCTGCTATTCTTCTTTCTCCTCTTCCCTCTTTTGCAATTGGATTGGCTTGGATTAGCTTGAATTTGCTTCGGGTGGTGCCAAGAACTACAACGGGTTGAGGCATACAACTACTCAGGGTGGGCTCGCAATAATGGCTCCCCCATAAAAAAAAATGATCTAGCGTGCAGTTCGGCTGGCACTTGGCAGCGGGATAAGCAAGCCCCGTACACACACAAATGCCGGAATTAAAAAAAAAAACGTGGTTGTTGCACATGTTTTATTATACTATAAAAAATTGGAGCGGACATATAAGCTCCGCCTTAAGAATATGACGTGATAGTGTTAATGAGTTAATGCCCATATAATGGAATTAGTCATTCTCAACTTTACATTCATTGGTCCCTGGGAGTCCTCACACCACTCCTTCCGCAATGGATGCGCCGCTGCCCTAAGATGGAAGGCGCTGCCATCGGTGGGGCCTGTGCGACCCAGGTTGCTGTTCCTGAGCAACCTCTCGCGAACAATCCGTAACAGCTACCTGCCATGGTGGTCAGTTCGCTCAAAATCTGTTGGGCAGGTTGCGATGACGTCACAAGGTCCCGTGACCTTGGTGGCCCTCCTAGGTTGCTTCTTCGGCAGATGCCCAGCTGGGCCACCCTGCGCGACCCTATTTTTAGCTCACAACACCGACAATGGCGACGCTGCATTTTCTGGGTAATGGGGACATCAACGCTATCGCGTTAAAATCTGGCCGAGTGATTTTTCCTGTTGTCTTTTATGATCGTTCTTTCGTAACAACGATTGGGATTGGTAACTCAATCATATATTCACTGGAGTGCATGATCTGCTTGGCTGATACGACAGTCGGACAGTATTCAGTGCTACACTATGTAAAAAGTAAGGTGAGCACTTCACTGCAGCTCCACACCATACTTCTCCTCGTCTGTGGCATTTCACACACACACACACACACACACACACACACACACACACACACACACACACACACACACACACACACACACACACACACGCACACGCACGCGCACGCGCACACGACACACACACACGACACACACAGCACACAGCACACGACACGACAGCACAGCACGACACACACACGACACACAGCAGCACACACACACACACACACACACACACACACACACACACACACACACACACACACACACACACACACACACACACACACACACACACACACACACACACACACACACAGCAGAGAGAGACGCAGACGACGCAGACGAGCGGACGCACACGCACACAGAGACGCGCGGACGCACACGCACACAGAGACGTGCGGACGCACACGCACACAGAGACGTGCGGACGCACGCACGCACCTTCAATGGCCAAGGTATTTTACAGTCTCTCCTTAGCAACTGTCGAAGGGGCGTAAGATTAAACACCCTCACTTAAGAACCTGATCACACATACTCTTTGCCTATGTTAGCGGCTCGCGATTCACTGCACGCTCACGACAACCAACAAAGTTGCGAATAGTCAAAAGGGAAAGGAAATGCTTCTTACTGGCTAGTAGATTATTATAGCTACCAATTTTATATTCAGTGTAGCGCCCATTGAAAGAACCTGCTTGGAGCAAACTGTATTGAAACTTTGTACACGTTTTCACATGTTTTCTTTTCTTGTGTATGATTTCATTTCTCGCTTCTGCCTTGTGTCTTATGTCTAACCATTGTACGAAGGAACTTGAACTCGTTGGGTTTGGACTGAATTTATCTGTAAGCTTTATCCGCTAAAATTGACCTAGAGAAGCTAACAGCTCCAGGAAAAGAAATTACGAGTTCAAAAGCGAATTTAGCTTTGCATTTAGACTTAGTTCAGCAGCAAGCAGCACAGATCACACATCAACTAGCGAAGCTGTGCTATTCACCTGACGTGAAAACAAGGTGTCATTTTAGGGAGTTGTTTTTCGTGTCAGACCTGCCTCCGTATTCGTGCGCGTGTGCATGCGTGCGCACGTGCATGTGTGTGTCTGCGTGAGTGTGAGTGCGAGTGTGCGTGTGAGTGCGTGTGCGTGCGAGCGTGCTCGCGCGTCGCACCCAAGCTTCAGCTCTTTCAGCAATCTGGCTTCCTTTACTGCATCCCACTGACGCCCTTTGTGCGTCACACATTTTTCTTTACAGAGGAATGCAAGCTATGCATGCGAGTAGCTTCTACTTCACTGTCCTAGTCAGCTATAGGAACACCAGGAGTGGGAATGGGGCTGCAAAGCCCAATCGGGAGCTGGAAGCGGCAGTGCTTCAGGTTGGCTTAAGCGGACCACAGATTCAACAGTGCTGTGTAAAGAATACGTTCATATAACGTTCTTTTTCATAGTGGCGTTTGTTACAGTTTAAAATAGGTTACGTAGCCTTTAGGACCTACAATATATGCAACTATTTTTCCAACCTAAAATACGCCACCATATAAAGGTTACACTCCTTAATGCTTCCTTTGGTTGATATCACCATTGGCTTCTTTCGTACTGCGTCTGAATAGTATTACTGCTACCAGAAGCCTTACAAAGTAGATCCTCGTGCCAGGCAAAGGCGTTCAGACATTTATGAGACACAAGCATGGCTTTGCGCATAAGGGGTTAAAACTGCGGAAAGGCCCCATGATAGCTTCATATTTTACTCCTAAGCTCTGCACTATTGTGAACGGAGGATTTTTCTAGCTCTTAATCTATTAACTTATGTGTGTAGCCACTAACCGGAGCTGACAGTTAGGATGGTCGCCATAGTATCAATGCGGAAAGCTGGGCTAGTTGGAATGTCATCATTAATTAAAAGACTAGCGCATAAAACTGGGACGCAGACAGAGAAGAATACAAGACGAGCGCTCGTCCTGTCTTCTTCTCTGTCTGCGTCCTAGTTTTATGCGCTAGTCTTTTAATTAATGATTAATTAATAGCGCTATAGTATTCACGAAAGAAGAACGTTGCGTGACCTCGTGAAAGCTGAAGACTATTCGATCTTTTAAAAACCTTTTTTAAGAACTCGGACACTGGGCTGAGTTTCCATAAAACACGGACCTTTCTACCAGCAAAGAAAGCAGACGACCGCGTTGTCTCAAAATGACAACGAATGAGAACAGGCTGTACACATCATCCATCACCTCGACACGTCGGCTGAAAACAAAGAGCATTGCCAACTGGTTATCTTAGCCAAGAGGTAGCTCATCATAAAACTAAAGACAACTTTCGCTACTGCGAATACTTTTCAACAGGCGGTAGTTGGGGTTCCTCAGTGCTTTTGGTCGGGCAAAATCACACTGAAAGCATCAGAAAGTGTTAAACTTTCTCATGAGTCCGCGGGTGCGGCTGTGTGGGGACATCAAATAGTGGGATGATGCCGACGTGGGCAGTGAAAGATGAGATTTTTTTACGCAGTAGTGAGCAAGCGACCGAGTTTTTTTTTATTCGTAAAGTGTGCCGTGAGGCATAAGGTGAAAAAAGAGGAAGGGGGGGGGGGGGAACCGGCCGAGTTCCAATGGCAACGAGTGTCAAAACAAGGGCATGAGGATGAAAACAAAGTTTTGATCAGAACCTAACCAGAGAAAATAAAATACAAACAGGCAGTACAAGATCGAGGACTTCGTGAGGAAGGGTCGATATTCAGGACGCCAAAACGCACGGCCTCCATCGCCAATGTAGTGTAACAAAAAAAATGAAGAGCAGATGTTTTGATGAAACAAGTTTTTAAAACGTTTATGCGAACGGCTAAAAAAAATAAACGAGAGATAAAAAAGACAGCTGGCGGTTGCGAGTTTTCTGAGGCCCCAGAGCGACAAATAATCCAAAAAACACGTGCTCTCTAAGTCTCGCGTGTCTCATAAAAACGCCATCGTGATCCGTCTCCGCTGTTTGCTCGCACCATCGGTCCCAGCCTTTTCCCGCCAGCGCATCGGCTGTTGTGGATCAATCAATCTCCGTCGCCTTCAGTTTCGGATTACAACTTTTCTCTGGTGCGTCAGGCCCGGCTCGGAACAGTGAGGAGAAACTTGCGCATTAGAACAAAGCGCGTGGCTGCTGTGGTTTATCTTGCCTTTGTTCCCGAAATCCGGCCTCGGGCTCTGACTAAGCCCCGGTGAGACATTTCCCTGTGCCGAAAGCGTGACACCAGACGGCACGCGACGCTGTACCGGCAGAGTCAGAGGACAAGAAAATTATATACGCAATCGAGAGCACTACGCAACAGTCTCGGTAAGGAACATTTTGTTCTTGTTGTTTCCTTTATCTGAGGTGGCTACTAAAGTAGACAAGTAAATGACGTTTTGTGTTACAGCGAAACTGAAAACCACCCTTAGCCTAAGAATTTAGAGACGGTCTAACGAGAGACTCAAGAGACGCGTGTTTCATAGGGGGCGTCGCTGTTTGCCGTGCTACTTAGAAGCACTAAAGGGCTACGTAATGACTTACGAACTGATTGCAACGAATATAGTTTGTACACTTCCAGATTATTAATAAATTCTTCCTACTCTTCTACAAGATGCCCACATTGAAAGCACTGACGCCAGCTTTCGCTTTTATTTTGAACCTCGACACCATGGAGATGATTCACATTGGCTCATTCGGTGTACCCTCACAAAACTTTATTTGTGTATAACGTCTATAGACTGTCTGAAGATAAATCTTAGAGAATAGAATATAGGCAGTACAAATTCTACATGTCCAGTGTCCTCTCGACACTATGGAGATGATTCACATTTCCTCATTCTGTGTACCCTTACAAAACTTTATTTGTGTATAACGTCTATAGACTGTCTGAAGATAAATCTTAGAGAATAGAATATAGGCAGTACAAATTCTACATGTCCAGTGTCCTCTCGACACTATGGAGATGATTCACATTTCCTCATTCTGTGTACCCTTACAAAACTTTATTTGTGTATAACGTCTATAGACTGTCTGAAGATAAATCTTAGAGAATAGAATATAGGCAGTACAAATCCTACATGTCCAGTGCCCTCTTCTTCTCTGTGCTTGTAAAGTTTGTGCCTACGAACATCCTCCAACAAGATTAGCTTTCTGTCCTGTGGTTTTGTTTATTTATGGCGATACATATTTAGTAGACTTTTGTCTATAGATAGAATATGGGGTATTTTAGGAGTGAGGCTTGGGCATATTTGTGAACAATGAAAGTGGTTTTCGTTGTTAATAAAACCTCATGTCTGGAGAGCGAAAGAGAAATAACTTGAAAATAATGATTCTGGAAACAACAGGAATTTTTTAGTTCTAGATACCCACCAAATGCATGTTTACGGGCATCAGTGGCAAACTCTGAATTAAAGTTTATGTTATGTGCATCATAAGCGTGATTCTAAATCTGTCCGCGACAGAACAAAGAGCTCTTATAATGATCTCACCTTCGTCTAATTTTCATTGGAATTTGTTAAGCCCATAACTATCACAGTTTTTCCTTCACTTCCCGACTTCGTCCGTGCTCTTTCGGCTTTCATTATGCCGATATAGCAAGTTATTTGTCATTCGCGCACAGATAACATTGAATGCTTAAAGTACTTGTGCAATTATCTTGCATTCAATCGTTGTGTAAGTGATTGATTGTCACGCAGTAGTTTATATCGGTGTCTTGATTTCAACTAACAAGATAAAAACTCGTGTCTGTTCAAAATTACTCGCTGCTTTATTGAACAATCATCGACGAAATCAGCTTCTCGCTTTCGAAAAAAGAACAGTGTCGGACGCTCTCAGCGAAGGTAACAACCTGGCCGAGAAAACAGCGTTTAAATCTGAGCACCAGTCGCGCGTTTCTCCAGTCCGGCGCATCCTCGAAACGGGCTGAAACTTTGAACTCGAATTTTACCGCAGGTCGATCTCCGCAGACGCCGTTTTTCCAGCCGAAATATTCCTTCGTGCCCTGATGTGGCACGAAGTTCAAGGTCAGCTGGGTTGAATGCACCAAAACCACGTAGTTCTGTAAACGCCATAGCTGGGGTCAGCTAACACGGGCCCAGAGGCTCGTGGTTCATCGTTTTATGTGTGCAGTGAAGTTACAACAGCCAGTGATGAGACAGGAATAGTGACGTCTCGAAATCAACAATTACAGAATAAAGACGCGCTTATTCAGGTTTTAAGTAGGTTTATGGCTTATGAGGGTTTGACGTCCCAAAGCGACACAGGCTATGAGAGATGCCGTAGTGAAGGACTTCGGAAATTTCAATCACCTGGCGTTCTTTGACGTGCACTGACATCGCACAGTACACGGGGCCTCTAGAATTTTGCCTCCAATGAAACTCGACCGCCGTGGTCGGGATCGAACCCGCGTCGTTCGGGTCAGTAGCCGAATGCCATAACCACTCAGCCACCGCGGCGGCTTTAGTTTTACGGTTTTCCTAGCTTTGGTTCTCCTGTTGTGTTCTTGTGCCTCTTTTGTCCTTGTTCTTTTCGCGCCGTCCTGACATCATCCAGAAGCTATGCACCAGCTAGCGCAAACAAAAGTACTTCTTGGTTTTAAGTAAGCGACGCCAGCTGCAGGCTCAGCGACGCTGCACAAGTTTGGTGTAGAGCGCAAAAAAATGTCTACCGTCATACATAAATCATTTGCTGTACGAAATTTATTTGATGCTGGAGGACAAAACACGAACTGCGTTAACTGTAGCTGAGCAAGTCAAATATGGAGCGACATCAACTTAAAGTGTGCGTTTTTTAATGAAAAATTCTTTTTTGAGGAATAGAAATGGCCCAATGATTTTTTCAGATCTCGGTGGACACCCGAACACCGCGCCAAGACAAGGGAGGAAGGTGAGAGTTAAAGAAGGGAAGGAAGAGGTGCTGTACTGGAGGTCTCGGGAATAATTTGGACCACTTGGGGATCTTTAGAGTGCACTGACATGGCACAGAAAACGGGCATCTTTGCGTTTCACCTCCATCCAAGCGCGGCCGCCACGGCCGGGTTCGAAGCCGGGAACTCCGGCTAAAATCCCTCTTCATTTCCCCCTTCTTTAATTTGTTCCTTCATGGTACTCTCCATGTGTCCTCCCACTATAGAACCGGTACAGCACCTTGCTTTATAACTACTTAATACACCTACACATACGTGGAAGGAGCGTTCCGAAGCGTTAGGCTCCACGCATTGTGCAAAAGATATTGTATGAGACGCGAGGCACCGCCTGGCCGCGTGGTTTGGTCACCTGAAATCCACGGGAGCCTTGCCTGGTCACGTGATCACGTGATGAACGCGCATTCTACCTGAGGACCATAAAATTAGCGCTAACCCCAATCAGACGGTTGTCACGTGACGTGCGGATTGATTTTCGTGTCGTTCTGGGTGGGAGGGGGCGTCGTAGATATGGTTCTCGGTGTAAAAAGGAGCCTCTGCAGCGACTCTGGTATTTCGCAACACGCTCCACCTGTTGTACACGTTTGAATATAAGAAGAGCGGACAACGTTTTTTTTTTAAAAAGAAAGTCAAGGAGGCATTTAAGACAGCTGACGTGCGGTAGTGCGAAAAAAAATTATGCTTGCATTATGGCGCCATCTGCTGGGCGAGCGTCGCGCATTGAGAGGGGTTTTTCAGTGAGTGCCTCATGATGGCGCTACGACACGCCAAGCAAGAAGTAAATTTTCCGGAAACGCACTTTTGCACTCGGTACAATTGCAACATCTGTAAATGATACGCTCATAATTACTCGCGTACGCTTCTAACCCAACTCTGAATTCACTAGACGCGCTTTGATTCAGCTGCAAACGTCGAACCGTCGTGGAGCAGTGGAATCGTCTCCGTCTCGCACGCCGCAGTCCCGGGTTCGATATGATTGTGGATAGCGGATTGGCTTGTTGGATTATGGACTGGCTTGCTGGACAGCTGCGGATTGGATTGTGGATTGTCTGCGGATTTGTGAAAGCGTGACACATTCTGTCCACGCCACTCATGAGCCAAGAAAGGTTTTCGCCTTAAAACACGCTGAACACAGCAGTGCGAAGAATGCAAGCTTCACGAGAACACGGGTTGTCTGCCAGAAGTTAGTCTGAGACTGAAGCGCGAACAAAGGGAAACGAATGGGATGCTAAGCGATGCCAATTCGACGCCTCGGCGGCTGACCAATGCGAGAAGTGGGGAAATTTTCCTCAACAACCCCCCCCCCCCCCCCACTCCTTCACTTGATCAGGCGGGATCACACTATAGGAGGCTCGAGGGGGAGAGGGGAATGAAGAAAGCGCGCGAACGGTGTGAACGGCGGCAGCTGTTGTCGTTCGACCGAGCACCGATTCTCTGGCCGGTCAGAGTCTTGCTGCACCGGTCGAGGTAAATTATGGTGGAGTTGCATTGCGCGCCGCGGGCGCCCAGAACAAGGAGAGCAATTTTTTCACACGCAACTGGACGAAGAACTGGAAGACATCGAGGTGTAAAAAATGTACCTTTCGTGGAAGAGAGAATAGCATTCAAGGACTTCAGTCGTTTGAGCTGCAGTCATTTTTGCGGTAGTCTTGCGGCATCCATCTATTATTTCGATCGATTATGTTAGGACAAAAATTTATTGACCCGTGTTGAAAGTGTATTCATTTTGCATGACACTTGCGTGGTGTGAACTGCTTGGTTTACCACCGAACGGCGCGCAATCATTCGGCGAGAGTACCCTGGAACACTACCCTTGAATTTACCGAACAGAAAAATCAGATTAGCGATGCAAATCTTAGGAGGAGGAGGGCCAGAAGAGACAGGAAAAATAATTAGATCCTGACCGTATCATTACCGCGAGAGCTCGGCCACCCAGTAGTACCTCTTCGCACCAGCCTTCATCTCATAGTCATCTGCGGAGCCTGGCCGTCTAAAACCTCTTATGGATATCATTGCGCGTTTATGTGTGCACTTTTGTGAGCGTGAGCATATGCGTGCTATGGGGGGGGGGGGGGCAATTGTTCCACGGAATACCATGTGATTCATTGTCGACAGGGCTCTGCCCCCACAACAGGCGTCAGAACTTGGTTTCAAATTCTCGGCTCAAAGCCTGGCTTACGGAGCTGCAGATTTAGAGCAAGCGCAGCAAGTCTGCTATTTCTCATGCCAACATTTCGTGCTGCTCTAATGTGGCATCCGTAACCGAATGCACAGAAACGCAGCGTCTCACGAATCGTGCGCTGAGAAAAGTTGAAGTGAACGTTTATGCATGCGCATTTCGGTGAAAACCGCAAAGATACTTGCCTGTTGCAGTGAACAGGTATCACACGCAGGGATTTACACCGTTTAGGAAAACTGGTGTGTGTGTGTGTGTGTGTGTGTGTGTGGTGTGGTGTGTGTGTGTGTGTGTGTGTGTGTGTGTGTGCGTGTGCGTGCGGCGGCGTGCGGTGTGTGTGTGTGTGTGTGTGTGTGTGTGTGTGTGTGTGTGTGTGTGTGTGTGTGTGTGTGTGTGTGTGTGTGTGTGTGTGCGTGCGTGTGCGTGTGTGTCGTCGTGTGTGTGTGTGTACACTGGCCTCTTCACACGTCAGACATTGAAGGGGCATTTTATCTTGAGAACGATCTAGGGTTGCTCAGGCTGCGAGCTTGACCTTTCTACGCACATAGCTTCACAGCAGCACAGACTGCGACTTCAGCGTGCTTATCAGTGTGGCTTTCCAATCTTATTAGGAGGAAGGCGTTGGCGCCAACAATAAGCTCACCATTAAAAGTCACTCTGATTTCTCTCTCGAACACAAAATTCGAAGCACAGCACCAAGCGACAGTGGCGCTGTGGTCCCGGATAAGAAGGCCATCTTTGTTTATGCTGTGCAGCGCAGCCAGACACGTAACTTTTTCGGAATCGCGAATAGTATTCTTTGATCCTGGTCTTTGCAAAGAGGCCCACAAAACAGAGCGAAAGACAGGACAAGAGAGAGGACACCACGATGCTCCGTCCTGCCCACTTCATTCTCATCTCATTCGTGCTCTTTCGTGCTCATTTTCGAAAATGAACCAATCAGCCTAGGAAACTGAGATTTTTAAGCTAATTTTGTAGCTTACGGCTGGTTGTGCATCCTTACAGCAACATCAGAAGGATGAGAATCGCGACGCAGCAGCATCTCAGCAATGCAACAGCTAAAACATTTAGTACAATGTAACACTTTCGTATTTCACGTATGTTTTCTCTTTCAAATTCTCCAATGCTAATGGGCCCGCTAATGTCCTCCCAGTGAGGCTCCGGTCATCGCCAGACAATGAGGGTCAAGAACAAAGACCCTCGGTGGTGCTACAAGGGGGAGAAGGAACCCAGAGCTGCGAAACAAGAGGTCATCTTCGGCGGCAGTGGTGGCGAGAGGGAGGGAGGAAGGGAGGATGAGAGGGAGGGAAAGTCTCAGCCAGTGCGAAAATGTCAGCGCCAGCCTGCAGACAAAATATTGGCGTCCACCCTTGGCTGCCTTGGCCGCGAGGATAATATTTACTCATCGCCGTCATCACTGGCAGCTCCCAGTGCAAGCTGCGTCGGGGCCCTCTGTGCGAACACGTCATACGCACGCACACGCACTCATGCAGCCGCCGAGGCGGCACGTGTCAGGCGGACCGGCATTCTCGGCGTGCCTTCCGCCTCGACACCGCACTCCTGTCTCAGATAGCGGCGATTGCTCACGGGGCGCCGGGGTGTTCGTCGTTGTCGCGTCCCTGGGAAGGCGACAGATTGTCCTAACGACTCCGGGAATGGCGAGAGTGCCACACGAAAGGAAGCGCTTACTGAGCGGCGAGTGAACGAAGACAGAAAAAGAAAAAAAAGAAACATACAGAATGCAGTAGGGACTGCCTGAAAGCTTTCCTCTTTCAACTTGTGCGTAACCTTGAGAGGCGAGTGAGTGAAGGCAGTGAAAAACAACAAAAAAACGCACGGAATGTCGTAAGAAGTGCTAGGAACCTTGCCTACTTCAGCTTTTGCGTAAATACGAGTCGTTCTTTTAGCGATGCTGATGTTGAGTGTGACGTCATTCCCTTTGCAACGAGAGACCGACGGGTGCAACCAGAGCCGAGCAAAGCAGTAGCGAATGAAGGAAAAAAAAACGCTTGCAGAGTACTGGGATAAGCACTTAGATCACTGTGCTCACCCCCAAACTTTTGCCAGAGCACCACCCGATCTCCAACCGCCTATTCGTCTATTCCACTGTCTCCCAGTAAGGCTGTCCGTTAATCGTGTTGCAACCAAGCGCTTTGGCCAGCCTGTGCGGAGTAGTGCCTGTGGTGGGCGGTGAAAGTTGCCCTAATAGCTGCGGTTGCCGTGGTCCTGTCATGAGTCTACACAGTCGGGTAGGACGTGATAGCATGGTTGAGCGGATTAAATTTGTGTGCGCAACAAGGCTACATGATCGATGGTTCCTTCAGCGGCGTTGCACCGATGGCAAGTTACATTGAGGCAGTATGGTGTTTATTTCGATCGGAGCACTCGTGTGGAAAGTACAAAGCTGAGGGCCTCGCACAGGAAATTGTGCGCTGAGGCGTGTAGAGAAGAAACACGAATTGGACACTTGACACTAAGCAACAAAGATGATGCAAATATTTGGCTTGATTTGTTTACATAATGGCTAAATTTTAGGCAACGAAGAGCTCTTATGCCACAATGTAACAGAGTGGAATCAAGTATATTCATACGAGCAGAACTTTTCATAGCTTTCTTATCTCAAGTGCACAATTTTTTTCCGCCTGTTTACATGTCAGTTATATGATTTCTTTCACTAAATCGAAGAATTACCCCATTAGCCGGGCTGAGAAGCTCTGCATTTTCAGCAGCTCTGAGAAAAGGCCAAGAGGTTGTGTGTTTTTGTTGCGAAAACACTTACCATGCGCTTTGTTGCATCAGCAATCAAAAAGAAAGGTTAAAAGTGCGCACATTATGCAATCCTTTTAATACAGTTTTATTCTACTTTCTTAAAATGCAGTGCCCAGTGCCTGATGTTAGGGAGTTATTTTGCACTAAAAACACGTATCCCAGTGAGAAAACGACAAGAATAAGTACAAATAGCAATTAAAATAAATTTATAACACTGCGCACAAAGATATTAAAGCACAGACCCTTGAAAAGAGAGGCCAGCAGTTTCTGCTTCATAGTACCAATTTCAATGCGGGCAGCAATCGGAGTCCATGGCTTCCGTCATGTGTACGGCCAGCTTTTGATAGAATTTGCACATAATGTTTTCTGCAACTTGTGTAATTTTTGTTTCTCCGACTTTCAAATATAGTAGGAATAGCAACAGAGACTTGTACTATATTGCCCGTCTCTTTAACTAACTGTGTAACTTAGTGAAAAAAAATTCAGTTTTGTCGACAGTTCCTCCCATTTCTATTGCACCTTTACGGACTCGTCATCAGAATCTTAAGCGCAAGCGAATAAGTTCGCTAGCACAAACCGGGCAAAAATTTCAAAAAGCAATCTTCTCAATTGCGCCCCAAATCAGACAATAGAAAATTTAAAATAAATTTTCTATTGCTCTCGGGCGCCAAGAAGGCCATTCGTACGCGCTCCAGTTGGAGCTACTGGCGCCTACAGCGCTCAGGCGACCGCGTTTTCAAAGCTGGATAGAGTCTGCATTCCCTAAGCTGCTTGCACGTATGAGAAACTTTGTGGCTGCCCTTCTCAGCTGTTTTTTTCCACTCAGGAGAGCGAGCTACTCGTACGAAAGTCGCCGGCCTGTTACGAGTTATTTTCACATGAAAACAGGTTCGTATGCCTGCATGCAGCTCCTTGTTGAATCCCAGTTTTCAGAACTGATGATTTGGGTAGGCTCCAGGGTGTCTGGACCCTGACCTCCAGCTTCGACTGCCAGCATGCCTACCACGACGTGAAGCAACTTTGATGCGTCGCTGTGACTTGGCGTTGCGTTCACTAACGAACACTCCTTTCTCATCGATATGACTCACAGTCCTGCCTGTGTTAGCTGTAGGTCTGAGGAGGCAACTGAAAAGTTTTGAGTTTTTGCTGCATACAGTACAGAGAAATGGTCGCTGTGCTGTAAACTGGACCGTCTCGATCTCAGTCCGCTGACAGAGAAAAAGATCCACGGATGGTGGCTGCAGTGATCGTCAGCTATGGAGGCATGTCAGGCGATTGTTCGTATCTTGGCGGCGTCGTGCTTGCAGCAAAGGTCGTAGCTTTTCCATACGCAGAGTGCTTGCTTCCTTACATACCCCTGACTGTACTCTCTTTTGTTCTAATTTATATTCCCTCCCTTTTTGCCGGAGCACAAGGTAGCACACCGGTGCCTTCTTCTGGTTAACTTCCTCACCTTCTATTCTCTGCCTCCTCTGCCAGTAGACTGCACAATGCTTCACAGTTTTACTAGGACACTATATGTTCTCAGAGGGGCGTGAAAACTTATCGCGGCAAGATCCGTTACTGAAGCTTCACCATCAGTGGTCGTGTAACTGAAGCGATTTGTATTTGACAGTTGTAGATATCCGCAAGCCAAGGCAAGCTAATCCACTTAAGAAAATATGATAATAAGAGAAAGAAGATCGTTTTAGTTCGAATTTATGGGATTTAAAGTCCCAAAGCGACTCAGGCTATGAGGGACGCCGTAGTAGAAGGCTCCAGGTAATTTCGACCACCTGGGTGTCTTCGACGTGCGCTGACATCGCACAGTACACGGGTCTCTAGCATTTCGCCTTCATAGAAATGATGAAGATGATGATGATGATGAAATGTGACTGCCGCGGCCGGGTTCGAACAAGTCTCTTCGGGTCAGCAGCCGAGCACCATAACCATTGACCATTATAGGACAAGAGGAAGAATAAAAAAAGGAAAAAAAAACCAGGAGGATGAGCATGAAGACGAATCGAAGAGACAGAAGCCAAGCCAAGCGAAGAGAGGGAAGACGGGCGAGAAGAAGAGAGAAAGAAGAGAAGAAGACGGGAAGAAAGTGGAGGAGCTGACGGTTTTCTCCGTATTTCAGCCAGTCTTTTTATCTTTTTTTTGTTCCTTTTCTCTTATCGCCGTGCCACCGTTGGTCTATCACGAAACAATGCAGACCCGTGTCTGTGGGCATGGAGCAATGTTCAGACAAGCGCCGTCAGAAATATGCCGGTCTTTGGAAAATGGCAGCGATTATCAAATGACAGAGTGCTGTAGCAATAAGTAGAAGGATGAGCATGCAAGTTAGTGAAATACTTCACTGGAGCAGAAATATAGCAGCTCTACGCTGTTCACAGCATTGATGGATGATCGCTGCCTCAGAGGAACCGTTATTAAGGTGGCACGAGAGACCACATGCATCAAGCTGTCTAAAAGAAAATTATTCCCAGAGGCAGATGATTTCGAAAGACAAGAAAATAGTTGAAGCTGCCTGTTTGAAAGATAATGTGAGCGCTGAAATAATGTTTCTGCATAGATTGCGAAGAAAAAAAAAACTCGATAGCGCAATTGTCTGTATTTTTTTTTCTCTGATAAAGTAAGAGGGCAACGCAGGACAACGCAACTCCCATGCAAAACTATTTTACTCCGTCCTTCTACTTTTTCTATGCAGCCGTCATCGTTTCCAAATAATATCTGCTAGTGTCGGTAATTTCTCTTTTTACTTTAATCAAGAACCGTTCATGTGCACATCTTGCTTTGTAAAGGCGGTGTCTGCCTCGCTGACATCTGCGCTAGCTGCTGATGTGCTATAATTCTCGGGTGTACAAATCCAAAACATGACATTTCCGATACATCTCATTGAGTTGAGTCCAGCTTTCTCGGGCAAAAATTTTGAAAATCGAAAAATAGTTAGACATTATTATGGAAATATTGAAGGCAATGGTTCATTATTCTGATATGTAACGAAATCGTTCTTTTAAAATGTTTCCGTCGATCGCATCGATTAGTTAAGACTGCCATGAAAAATCAGTGGTGAATGCTTTTGACGACAGAAAAAACCTGAATAGAAAAAAAATACTAGACTGCCCCCCGGTGATTCGCTTCGCGAATATTTGGATTGGCATAGTGAAATCTTACATTATAGGAAGAAATTGCTTTCATAAATGATTTCCACCTCAAAAATACTTTTGTCCAGAATTGCTGGGCATGATCGTGGGTCTGAGTCCTCAGTCAAAGTCGGTCCTCAGTCAAAAGACAGTTATCACCACTGCGCCCAAGAAACATCTGCGCAAAATTCCGGTTTATACAGCGCGAAACTTCTTTTTACTTTCAGTTCTCCCCTCTTGTTTTGCAGAAAGCCGGAAAAGGGATCAATTTCGGGGATTAGGGGAAGAGCGACTTTCTCGTAGAACATTAAAGAGCTCTGAAGCAGTGCGGCGAATTCCCTTTCGCACCCCAAACGAGGCGCTGAGGGGGCAAGTCGGCCTGAGGGACGTGCAGATCGTTTGGTTAAAATCTTAGGAGCCAAGAGGGGGACGGAGTGGGATGCTGGTTACTTTTATAGGCAAGATTAAAGCGCGCTATATACTTTGGTCCTGCTGAGCATCTTCCGGAGATGGCCCTCTCATAGGAAGCACGGGTCGCGTTTCACTCCTTCCTCTTCTTATCCTTCCCAGAGACGTTGTGCCTTCACATCCTGGCTAAATAAGCTCGCCTCGGCAGGGGATCACGTCGACGTCAACGTAATTTTATGAGGGAACTTTTATTAGCGGGAAGGAGTACGCACAAGCTAGGGTACGCGCAGAGAGCGCAGCTTCTGCAGCGAAGCGCTTAAGTGAGCTAGATGGCAGCACTCGCACTTTTAGGTCCTTTCCTTGGCGTAACTGGTTCGTTTGTTTCTGCTTGCAGCATTTTATCGACTGCTACTAGGCTCAGCTTTCACAGAGTGTACAGTCTATTTCATGAAGACGGCCGATAGGGGGACGGGAACTAAAAAATTTGCAGTGGCTTAACTTGGCTAACCCTGGAATTCAGCGAAAAGCTAGGACGCTTGCTAAGCGTCTGAGGCTCGTCCATGGCAGCTCCGCTACGTGCTCGCGACAGCCGTTCTTTATATACCCACACGACCACGTGGCTGTGACGTGGTATCACATGTTCTTACGACACCCCCATCGGATGTCATCACGTGGCTTCACATAACCCGATCGAATGTTTTTAAGACTAAAGGTCAACCCAAAGGTCACCCAACGTCAAAGGTCAACTAAAGGTCAGGAGTCAAGGTCAGGGGTCAAGGGTTCGACACCATAACTGTACCACATACCGCATGGTCTTACACGCCTAACGTTTTTGGGCTGTAGGTCGTTCAAGGACACTGTCAGGCCTACGCGACGACTGCTTTACCTAGAGTAGTGAAGCTTTCTCGGTTCAAAATAACTGCGCGGAATTTGAACGATGAGGAGAAAAGGAGGGCATGGTTTTACGGTGAGAGCCGTCAATGATAACCCTCGCTGAGTCGTCATGTAACTGAATCTCGCTGTAGTTATAGCTGTAGTAAAAATCCGCAAGGCAAGGCAAGTCAAGCCAAGAGCCAAGCCAACAGATAGAAGAAGTGTCAGTGCTAAATAGATCTACACAATTACAGATGAATCATAATGTTTCACGAGTATTTCATTAGTAATGTAGCTCGTACGAGACAAAAGCAGAAGTGAACATTTGCATCTCCGATAAAGCCGCAGGAACGCAACACACACAGACGCAAAAAAAAAAAAACACGAAAAGCAAGAAGTTATCCCCGTTAACACTTGAAGCAAACTCTTTTGAACGGTTGCGCTCACTGACGACGCGTCAAGGTAGTAAATCGCAGATTTCATTAGAAACAGGCAAACAACGAACTACTGAACTCATTATTACAGCCATACAGCAGTTGAAGGCTAATGAAATTGAAGAGGCTGCGCGATCTTCCAAGGCGAGTGAACTGAATCGTGTTGCGAAGGTGTAAAAATTAGCCGCGGTTTCACTACTGCTGAACCTGGTTAGCGAGCGAAAGCTGCGGTGTATCGGGCAACTAGACGTGCTTGGTGTCTGTAACACTGAGCGCGTTCCGCACACGATAGGCAGCGCGCCCACCCTGCCGCCCTGGCGGGTGGCAGTTAAATTAATGTTTGGCCGCGAGAGATTCGTCACCCAGTGAACGCTGTGGAGTACATTTTCCCCCAGACTGATGACACAACGGCAGTTTCATCGCGTGACATACCGTGACTGCCACGTGACTATTCTACCGCCCTCTACCGGCGAATCGAAAGGTCAGTGGTCAAGATGAAAGGTCAAAGGTCACGTGGTGTTACACCATGGTGGACCACATATGGTGAGAACTATAGTCACACTTGACCTCTGGCTCACTTGAAGGCCAACCGGAAACGCACGGTGAAATCGGCTTTCCTTAGCGTAGTGAAGGAAGATTTCGCTTCGAAAAAAAAAAGTAATGCAGTTTTGACGGCGTGCCCAATGTGGGCGCCGAGAATGCGTACGGCATGCCAGGATTTTCAGGAGCATAGAATCAAAGCCAGTTTTGTACTGGGTACTTCATTTCCTGCTCACGCCATGGCTGATAATTTGCGACTGTACGCGCTTTTATCGCCTTCTTGACAATGTGTGCACGGAAGCCACGCTTAGTGGAATTTTGTTTTCTATTTTTTTTGGTGCCATTCGTTTGCTGCTCAGAAACTTCGCCTCTTCTCTGAGCTGCCTCACGGCCTTCATACGCCTCATTTGATGTACCTCTGCCTTGCCACTTCAGTTCACTGGAAAAGCTGCTTCGTACAACGCAAGCAAATATGCGGCGTGGAGTACGATAATAGGCGAAGCCATCGAAGACTAACCATAATGAACGAGAAAGTGTCCAGGGACCACCCGCTGCGGGTTTTAGGAGGCCACCGGATGAAATCCCGATTCGAGCTAGTCCCCGCCGAATGGCAAACGCTGCACCGGGAATTTTATTTTGTAGCTTTCATGCCGCCGCGGTAATGGGGTTCTGGGTGCGGGCGCCGCATGAAACGAGGGCTGGTTTACGGCACACCAAAGCCAACGGCTTCTATCCCTCGACGCGCTGAGGAAAACTTCGTTGCCTAGTGTATCAGCGCCTGCTGCTGAATCTGGGTTATAAAACAAGCCCGAGTCTACCTCTGGAGTCTTTTCTAGGTGGACAAGGTTCAGTCTAAGTGAATAACTTGAGTCTCTGGAGATCCAATGAATTTGAGACAGGGCTCAGGATACTCGACGCAAAGGCGTACGATTTTATATGGTGACTGTTGCTCAACATGTACACAGATAGACTATATGCGCGCGTTTCTTTTATGCTGGCCTGTGCAACCTTTAAGACGGACCAGATACTTCTGCCGTTCCCAAGAAACGGTCCTATCACCGACGGGCTGTAACAAAGGGCAAAAGGCCAAGATGGACGCAGTGAAGTGTCGTGCATAGACCGGGAAGCGTCTACGTGCAGATAACGGTAATTCTTATGGTCACCCGGATGAATAGGTTAGCGACTGAGCGCTGTGATCTGCGCTCCATGAATAGCCATGTTACGGTGGAAGAGTTCATGCAGTAGAGGTAAGTGATTCAATGAAAAAAAAAGTTAAAAAATTATATTGCAAACATGATGGGAGCCAAAATTTCAGCATGCGGTGAGGTTAAAAGCAGAAAAATTTTTTTTTGCCAGAAAAATATGTAACGGCTTGAAAACACTTGAAACACTCAAGGGCGCAGAAGGAAGTAAATTACGAACACTAGAATAACGGAAAACATGCTCTCGTGTCCTCAGTAGATACCATACCGGAGGACACCTGATGTGTGCAGGCAACACTACAGCGGATGTTTTCCTCTGTATATGTTTCTGTATATCTGTCCATTTATGTCTCCATGAATTTTTATTGGGACAGCATTAAGACGGCCATAAAGGCGAAAACGTCCGGTGGCGTTGACAGTGTCTTTGCAAAGCCTCCACCTGCAAGCTGGTGTTTAGTGCGATTTGCCTCTCCACCCGCAACCTTTCAACCGTCCCCCTCTCTCTCTTGATATAAAAGAGGGGAGAAGGAAGACGCCGAACGAATAATGATTCAGCAAAAATGAAAATTCTTACGACGAAAATGACTCGAAGGACAGCAGTACCACATGCAAAATATGCAGCCTCGCGAATAACTATTTGCGCAGAAATGAGGTTTGTGAGAGGTATTTCCTCTCACAATGCTTTGATAGAACAAGCTGGGTTTCACGAACGCCACCGCCGGCTGTGTTCGAAACAGCCCCAGCCAGTGTAGTGGTGCATCGCTTAACCGCGGCCCCACTGCGCCGATATAAATGTGAGAAATTTTGCATAGTTGTGTAGTGGGAATTAGAATAGAAACACAATTCCTATAGACTGAGGAGTGAAAAACAAATAAGCTCCGAACTTTCTTAGAATAGAATGAGAACTGGACTAGAATGGTGAGTGAAATAAGAGCGCTATGGGTTTTCCTTAGCGTCAATCCAATTGCAAGCTTTTTTTTTTCCTTGAATGGTCCACACCGGCCGCCCTGTGCCGACCATGACAATGAGCAAATTCCATATCAGGAAATTTTAATGACTCAGTGCTAGTGTAATCAATAGGTGGAGCATGGTGCTTGAGGCTCCGGCAGGCTGGATGCAGCGGCAGTATTTTCGGCAAGTAACGATGGCGGCTCAACCAATCCGGCTGCGCTTGCTGTTGGTCTTTTGCTTTTCCGCCTCCTGCTCCTGTTTCTTTTGTCATAGG
>JARKHS020016019.1:147500-171568 GCA_030143305.2 Amblyomma americanum | reverse complement strand
CTCTTTGCCTCTTCCCTTTGCTATGGCGTGTCTCGAGCATCCTTCGAGGAGATACGTAGATAGCTATGGGTCTCACTCCAGATGCCTTGTTATAAGACTGGTGCAAATATCATATTTGTTCGCATGGACAGAAGCAGTGCGCCGCAACCGAGATTAGATACAGACCCGCTGCAGACAAGTGTATACTAACAGTCTTCGATACCGGGCTCTTTAGCATGTACAGGATATTTCACCTAAGATTTTACACAATTTTTAAAATATGCTTTTTGAGTTAGAAGAGCGCTATTTTCGACACAGCATTGTCAGCAGTGTCGTAGATCATAATACAGCTAAGACGTACTAACCTGCAGGCTGGTTAACTAATGTTGTATAGTTAACGCTTCAACTATTACTGTTAGGCTCCCTGTTTAGTGAGAGGCGTGCAGCCCACCACAAGTAATGTTCATATAGATTTTAGAATTTCGAAAACGCGGCTACCCTTGGCGCTGTGGGCCAACAAACTTTGGCTATATCGACGAGTTAGGTGTACTTGAGAAGTTGCTTTGCCTGCAAGCTTCTCGAAAGCGCATGTATTTCGGCTCGGTGTAGCCACAATTTATTGGGCCACAGCGCCGAGGGCAACCGCGTTTACGAAATTCAGGAAACTGATATGGATATTAATTACAGTGTGCTACACGCCTCTTTGTAATTAAGGACCCTAACACTAATAACTTAAAAGTTAACTACTCAATATTAGTTAACCAACCTTCTAGTTAGCACATCTTCACTGTGATTTGGTGTACTATACCGCTGACAATGCTACGCCGAAAAAAGCGCTCTTCTAACGCAAAAAGCCTTTTTTTTTTTAAGTGTGTAAAGTCTTAGGTGAAGCATCCGGTATATGCACCTTGGACTCAACGGAAAGCACACAACAACAATTACTTTTTAATGCATGACTACTCGGACGGAAGCCACAGACTTTACATGGTGATTCGGCTTCTTTAATTTTGCAGATCTGCGAACCTACGAAAAAAAAAAAAGACTTAAGCCCATTGGCGTGCTCGCGTCACATACCCCACTTCCGACATGCACGATCGCATAATGAGCAGTTCTCGGCGTCAGCGAACAAACCACTGCACAGACACTTCCATCAGTGCAGGTAGGAAACCTGTTTAGAGTGCGGACGCCGCACAGCTAGCTAGTACTGCTTCGCTAGGGAGACATCGTCAGCGTACGGGAATGTCGTCGTTGGGGCACAGCGCACGCAACATCGTCCCGGACAGGGTTCCTGGACTTCCGTCGTTTGGAGAACGGGGTAGGGGGGGGGGGGGGGGGGGTTGAGTTAAGCTTCTGTTGGTGCTAGTTGGCATGCACGATGCGTAGAATGTGCGACAGGAAGCGTGAATATCTTAGTGCCGCATGCAGTTCGCGAGGTAACATTTCACACGAACAGAGCAGCCGACTCTGAGCTCTGGTTAGCCGACTCTGTAAGCTCAGAAAGTCAAAACAGCTGCTGGAGATATGAGCGGGTGTGCTATCATCGCTAAAAACGTCGCTGCGGAATCGCGAAACAGTCGAATGCCACCGTGGTTTTGCGCCCAGTCCTGTACGCGTTACAGAAAGCAAGCAACCAATTACAAATACTATTATTTCATCTAAAATGTAATTGAATTCAGTGTTTAATTACAGCCCATGAAATGTAAATGGACAGTTACAGATAGGTATTCGATTACTGTAGGTGGATACAACACAAGAACGAGCCGCCGCGGGCGCTGAGTGGTTACGGCGCTCGGCTGCTGGCCTGCAAGACGCGGGTTCGATCCCGGCCGCGGCGGTGGAATTTCTATGGAGGCGAAATTCTAGAGGCCCGTGTACTGTGCGATGTTAGCGAACGTTAAAAAAACCAATGTGGTCGAAATTTCCGGAGCCCTTCACTACGGCGTCTCTCATAGCCTGAGTCGCTTTGGGATGTTAAACCCCCATAAACCATAAAACATAAACAACACAAGAACGAAGCGGCAATTTTGCTTCGAAGGAGGCTCTCCATCCAATGACGTCTACTGATTGTCATCACGTGTTGGTTAATCCACTCGGACCTGCTATCTTTATATCACAGAGGGTTAGGAGATGAAAAGAGATTAACGACGGCCAAATCGAATTAACTGCGGCGTTATGAAAATCGGTCGACGCCATTGGCTGGAGTGCCTCCTTTGAGGGGCACCTGCCGCTTCGTTCTTGAGTTGAATCTTTGTATAGTACGTTATTTTTCACCCCAAGTAAACGCGGACGAGAATGAGCTCGTCCGTCTTGCTTGTTTTGTATTTTGTAGCAGTACACACGTTGGGTAATTTCCCCTGAATTTGTTTTTCGAAATTTTCTTTGGCATTTTTTCCGCGGTTCCTTTTGCACACATCAGTAGCGACAGTGAAAAGTATCTCGATCTACGCGCCGGAGGAAGACGCGTTGCTTTAACATACGAAGACCTTGCGCAGCACTTAGAAGTTATGAAGAGTATGGCGCTTCGCTGTTTGGTGCGCTTTGAGGGGAAAGCACAAGCTCACTGATAAAAACGACATTCTGTTAGGCCGCACAGGCATGCATGTCCGGACATCCTCTCGCGCGCGGCTTCTCCGATACTCGACTATTGTCGCTATAATTAAAGCTTGGGAATTTCGTGTTACAGCAGTGTTTACCACCGAATCCAGGTTTTCAAAGTTGTACCGCTGGTTAAAATTTAATTTTTGGAAGAGGGAAAATGTAACAGATGACTAGTATTTGATTACTGGAAAAAAATAATTTGATTAAAAAGAACATTCCTCCTTGAAAAATAACTAGTTGGTCACGAAAATCGAAGAAAATGTAATTTATTAATGCAATCAATTACTTGTAACGCCTAACGTAGAGGCCTGGTGGCACCCCACCATTGATTTTCCTAATTCTTAATCTGGTCTCTCCGCGAGATATTGGGCCCAACTGATATGGTGGAAAATGTAATTCTCAAGAACGAGGTGCATGTGCACTTATACCGTTTTTCGACGTAGTATATAGGTAGACGTAGTTCCACTGAGGAAACAATGGGCACTTATCAGCCGCTGGAACGCGTAATCAGAATTTCATTGTTGATTTATATCCAATGGCGCCATTAGTTCGAAGTGTATTGCGGACAAAACAAATTAACAATTTGCAAATTTCTCTAATTTTAGATTATATGCTTTTCTTTTGTTCACGTAATGCCCTTCTTGCTTGAGCCTAACGAATGCACTCAGTATGAAAGTAGAGTCACAAAATATTCTACCTTCGCCTTTATTAATTCATAATTAATCCTTAATTTACTTCATTCCTAGCATTACCTTCTCGCTCTACCTTAAATAGTGTTCTATTTTTGTTAGTTACTTTTTCTCCGAGGCCATGCACACAAGTCAGCACCTTAGCTGCGCATCCCCCCTTCCTTCCCTACCCTCACCATTATCTCTCTCTCTCAAAAAAAAAACTACCTTATGGTTATGCCACATGCCAACGACCACTGCTTGACGAAGCCGAACGGGCCGAGTTACGAACAGGTTACGGCTTCTTCTGCGTGCCTGCAATGTTAATAAACCTCGTCCCAACCACTTGTATCTACTAACCCAAATTTCTACGTTGCAAGAGCCCTAAAGATCGAAGCCCTAACAGCGCAGTCACGTAACCGAACGTCGGCGCTCAATTCGCGTGCACTTGGTCGCCGCAACCAGCGGGATCCTGCGTGGGAACAGGAACGCTTTGCCCCATCACGACGACAGCGAAGTGAACGGAATTCGCCGGGAAGATGGCGATGTGTGGCCTGTCCCCGTTTCTTTTTCTTTTTTTGCATGCGCGGACGACGCCGACGATCAAGACTGCCGCCGGCAGACGTGACTCCCAAGCTCGCTGCGTCCCAATACCTAATGATCCAGCTCCGATATGTTGATCGATATGCGAAACGCGAATACCGCGCTTTTGCGTATATAACAAGCACGGCCTCTCCTCCTCAATTTCGGCTTCGTGCCCTTCGAACTTGGCCCTTGTGCTCAACCCACCTTTCGCGACACAAATTTTTGGTTGTTTTGTCGGCGTAATTGTGTTCGAGCTCCTCTTAACGCTTTATCAGGTAAGCAACCTCGTTGAGTGGTTGCTGGTTGTCAAGCTAACACTGGCACGAGCGGCACGGCATGTCGGCTTTAGCGTCGCACGTACGCTAATGGAGACGCCATAGTGGAGAGCTGCGCATTGATTTCGGCTACCTCGAGTTATTTGATGTGCACTGGCATCGCACACAGCACACGGGCGTTTTCTTATTTCCCCTCCACCGAACTGTTACAAGCAATATTTCGTAAAAAGCCAAGGTTCACTTCATACTTTGATGCGTAGGAGCAGACAAATTTTAAAGTTCGGCATTATGCAACCGATTCTGCATCGCCACCGAAGACTGCGTGAAGGATGTATTTTCTTTCAGTGCGAAAGCACTACTTCACGAGGTCTAACCTGCTCACCGACTTTGTGTGAAGCTTGGCCTTGAAGGTGACCACGGCCAAACCTAGCATAGCAACAGCCCCTGAAGAAATAAAATAAATATTGCCGCGACTGGGTTTCGAACCAGCGGCGGCCGGCGCGAACAGATCAGCTTCGCTGGCCACTGCACGAGAGCAATAGGCTATCCCCGCAGCCGATCATGCCTCGTGTTATACTGCAACACACTGTTGTTGTTGTTGTTGTTGTTGTTGTTGTTGTTGTTGTTGTTGTTGTTGTTGTTGTTGTTGTTGTTGTTGTTGTTGTTGTTGTTGTTGTTGTTGTTGTTGTTGTACACTCTTGCGCTGCGCACTGCACATCGCCGTCTTCGTGAACAGGTCAGATCAGCTTAATCTCGATCAAGGCTTAACCTCAGTCTTACATCGTCGCCAGACGTGCCGACGACCACAGCAATGCAAAACCGTGAGCCCACCGCTAAACACATGCTCTCGCACGTCTACAAGGCTTAGCTACGTTAAAACTCTAGTAATTTACTCTACAACTCTACCATTTATATCAGTTAGCTGTCTCAGCACTGGACCGACGCTGTTTCAATGCGCTTTATGAGCCTCGGATTGGAATAGTATACGACGGGCTACGATTTACCGTGCATTATATTCGTCCACGTTTTGTCGCTCCGCGACCAAGTTCAACCCGGTTCTGCTGTTTTAAACTAAGGCAATGTCACATAGATAACCTCGAAGGTCAGACATAAATGCATGAATGCACTAACGCTGTGAGGAGTTTGGAGAGCTCGCTTCAAACACGTGTGGAGCCGCTGCTGAGCAGGGATGCTCGATGCGTGCCGCCGTTACGCAGTTGATTTTGGTAATGTCGTCACACCGGACCCCATCAAATAGCAGCTCCAGCTGGTGGTGGGTCAGAGAAGTAATGAGTCCGTGGTAGGCTATCTTTAGCTTCCTGGCATCGATGTTGCATTCTGCAGGCACCGGACGCTGGAGAAATGATCCGTTTCTAATAGGTGTATGCAGGGTCGAGCGTTGTACGCACTGAAATTTTTTTTATGTCCTCTCAGGAGACGTGATCCGCGCCAGCTAAAAATATAAAGGCAGAGAAAAGGAACTCGAGCTTAGCAGGAAACGCGTATAAGTGAACAGAAATAAAAAAGGTAAAAACAAAACCGAAAAAATGGAGCGCTTTTTAAACGTAACGAAACGCAGACCGCCGAGCGATGGCCTATATAACGCGCGCACGTTTTACTGGATCACGGTCTGACGAGCTGCCGATATTGATCTCAATAGGTGCTCTTGCTCGCCCAAAAATGGCTTCGGGGCGAAGGAGCTGCGTTCTCGAAAGTAACTTCGCGTCTTGAACGTAGTCGAATAAAAAGGATAATGCTTTCGAGAGCTGGTGAAGCCGTGAGAGCGAAAAAACAAGTGGAGAAGCTTTTTTATGCTTTTAGCGGGGTTCAAGATCTAAAGTGACTCAGGTTATGAGGGACGCTGTAGTGGAGGGCTCCGGATAATTCCGACCACCTCGTGTCCTTTAATGTGCACTGACATCGCACAGTTCATGGGTCTCTAGCATTTCGCCTCCATCGAAATGGGACCGCCGCGGCCCGGATTGAACCCGCGTCTTTTGGATCAGAAGCCGAGCATTATAACCACTGAGGCACCGCGGCGGCAAGCGGTGCCTCAACACTCTCATCAATGAAAATAAATTATCAAGCTCTTTTCGCAGCCCAGCAAGTAGACTGGCGGTAAAACCAAAGTCTGAGGCTCCTGGTAGTCAGCAAACGGTAACATTGATTTTGAGGATACGTACCTACATGCTTTCTGCAAATACACTCGTCAGGCTCTTTTTCTTTTTTTACCATCGCATTAGCGTGGGGGTGGTGAAAAACTTTATAAAGTAGAGCAAGCCTTAATTGTGACATCCTAGTGATGGGATTGCTCTTGGATGCGTGTCGTGGCCGGAAGGTGATGCTTCTCAGCGACTTCCAAAGCCCAGTCCACTAGCTGCCGTTGGGCAGCCGGGTCAGAACTGGACACCGCAGTCTCCCATCGCTCGGGGTCTGTGAGTTGCCAATCGGCTGGTGGAAGGAGCTCAGAGCAAGAATAAAGAATGTGTGCAAAATCTGCTTTCAGAGCGCCGCAGAGGGTGCATACTGGCGTGAACAGTCCCGGGTGAACCAGGGCTAAGTGGGCAGGGGAGAGGAAGGTGCGGGATTGTAGCTGTCGACACGTCACCTGCTAAAATTTAGTGAGAGACTTGTGCAGAGGGGGATACGTTAGCCGTTGCTCACGGTAGTGTAGAGTGATCTCGTGATACGCGCCGGCCACCCAGGTAACGAGGCGGCTCATTCTTTAGCTCAAGGTTTCGTCAGCCGAGCAGGAGCCGCCGACGCCTGGGGAGACGCATTAGCGTGGCTTCTCTCTTGTGGGGCATGCTGCCCCATGAGTACCATACCTGCCTATGTATCGCTAGAAGCCTTGCAGATTTATGGTGCCTGTAATCTGCATGCATTATCACATGGAACTTCCCGATATCTATACAATACCGCATCTGACAATGTAAGTGACAAGCACCTAAGCAATGTCGCCTTTGCGGACGATGTAAGAGTCCCTAAATTTAATGTCCCACAGAGCTCTCATTGTAACACATGCAAGCCTTCAATCAATGCCGAATTAAAGACCTAATTTCCTTTCACAGAAAGAGAAACGCACAGCCAAACCAATCGACTCTTCAACCTAAACCTTAACGCGCAATCTCTGGCACGCTTTCATATATCATACCATTCGGTGCTTAAGGCCGCATAGAGAGCCTTAGGGCCGAATTTCAGGACACTGCTTGGTTTAGATGGTTTCCTTATGACGAATGAAGAGCCCTCCACGCTTGCCTCACTTAAAGGGACACTTAGGAAATTGAAGTTGGCTTGTATCGATAGAATACCAGCTCCTGATCACAAAAACACCGCTCTTACTGATAACAAAGCCCTTGTAAGGTAGAAAATAGCGAGAACCAAAATACAGGTATCGCCGCCACAGGCCAAACTCGCAAGTACAAGCGTGGTGACGTCGTAGAACAAGAGACGCCACCTTGGAGAAATTTTCCTTCCTACATGTGGCGCGAATCTCTGAGGCTGACAAAGGAAGATTGCGCGGTTCAATATTTAAGAAAGTTTTGTTTTAAAACCGATAGTGCACTTTTATCACACGAAGAAGGCAGACAAAAGACAACCTGAATGTTGGAAGCAAAGAAAACCGATGCTTGGCGGTACCACAGGCGGCCAGGAGAGTTTCGATTTGTTAAGGCGCTTCGCGTCTGTGAGCTTTGCGTGCCCCGTGGTTTTGTTTTTGACGCGCCTCGATTTACAAGCGCCGAACTGCAGAGGAACTCCAAGTGCCGGTTCAAGTGCTAGTTAACCTTTAAAGGAGCCTGTTAAGGCTTGTCAGATGATCGCCACGGTCGATGAAAAACTATGATGGCACGACTGCCGGTAATCGTACAAGGCAGCACTTGTGTCTTCGCACGCTCGCCCGGCGAAACATTCCCGGCTGTACCAGTCAACTTCAAACTACTTAACGGAAATCGTTTATTAGGGACGGGAGAAAAGGTACAAGGTACAATGCAGTTAAAAAAAAATCGCTGATGGCCTAGCTCTGTTAGGCCAGGATATACGTAACGAAAGCGCGATTTCTGCATCGGAAGAGCGCATTCACTAGATGTGCATTTATTGATTGCCGCTACTTAAGCCGTCGTGGCGGAGTGGTAGCGTCTCCGTCTCAAACACCAAAGGCCCTGGTTCGATGTGCACAGCATTTTTTTTTTATTCAGTGAGTGGGCGGGGGGTTTCAGTGGTTTCCATAGATGCCGCCACCGAATACGTTGGTTAGCGGTTAAGCGCAGGCTCTGTTAAGGTGCGTTTATGCTCCGGCGTAACACGCGCGCGCGCGCTGCACGGTGACGTCACGTCGGCCAAAGCGAGACCCTCTATACTGCGCTTGACCGCCGACGCGTTCGGCGGCTTCGGCGCACTCTGACCGCACTGGCGGGGAGACTTGGAGCATGTCTCTATTTCGCGCCGAGTGCGCCAGCCACCGCCGGCCAGGCCAGACTGATTCGGCTCCGCGGTGAGGTGCGCGTTGTCACGTAATTCAATAACTTCGGCAGTTGGGCGGAGCTGTTCTTTTCGAGCTCTCGGCTAATTTGATCCATTCACGGTAAACATCTGAAGGTACATGCAAGTGGACGAGAGAGCCCGATCCAGTGGACCTGTTGGATCTAGCGGAAGCCGTTGAAGCGTCGTGCGTCGGCTTTAGTTTCAAGGCGCCCACTTTAAACGCGACCGCCCTTGAGCACCTATCCGTTTTTTGTGGCAATAAAATAAATAAGTAACTTGGCCCTTGCAATCGTGGGAGACCTCGACGCCGCCTGCTGCCCCGTGAAACCGAGCCGATCAAGGAATCCCAATCCGTTGGCCCCAAAGCCCTGGCCAGCCTCCGATGGGCGCAACGCGCCGACCTTGTCCTGGCGCCTCGCGACTCCCCGCACTGGGATTATGATATTTAGTTTGCCACGGCTGCTCACGGCGGAAGGGGGAAACAACCCGCCGGCACCTAACCTAACCGTGCTCCCTCAAAAGCATCGCACGCTCTGTGGGGCTGAGGTGGCTGAAATGCAGGCCAGAGTTTTTGCGAGAACTACGTCGTCGGGTTCGGGAACGGGATCCGTCGTAACGCTGGCAAGACGCCGGTGCAAACGTAAACAGAGCGACAGTAGCGACCCCAGATAGATGCCTTCAACGTACGGTGGCGGTAGCTTTCATTTCGGCAGCTGCTAGACCGCACCGGTAGCCGTCAGAAATCACGGAGTCTCCGTTTACGTCACGTTTCACGTCACTCCGTCCTGTGACGTCATAAGAGTTTTCCGTGTCGTCATAAGAGTTCTCGAGTTTGAATCGGAGCGGCGGGAAAAGCTTTTTCAACTTCGAATCCAAATTTCTTTGAAATAAATGCATTTTTAGCTGCCGGACAAGCGACAACAAAGCCATGAAATGCCGAACTATCAGATTTTGCTAACGGAAAAAATTTGATAGGGTTCTCCTCAGTGTCCCTTTAAGGAGGCGTTGAAGGCAGCCATCCACGTTTCAAGCCGTCCTTGGCTGCTACTTGAGTAAGGAGGCACTCAGAGCGACGAGGGGTCACTTGTACGCGTTTGATGTGAATGTGGGCCTACTAATACAAGCACATTTGTCCAAATTTGGAAAAAAAGCAAGTACACATCGACACCTTGGTATTTGTTCGGAGGTACACACGGCTATGTGCGCTCGTTTTGCAATTTACATGTATTGCTTCAATGCCCTAGATGGCTTGACAGCAAAATATAGTTTGTCTGGCAACGTTTCATTGTTTACAGTGCAGCAGCAGCAAATGTTTGCTCTGCTTCTGTGAACTCGGCGTCGCTGCCGGAGACACAGTGGTGCGCAAGCGCAGAGCGAGTTGTGCAGTGAAGCTTGATTAGTGGTCAAGGAGCGAGGTAAGGTAGCATTAAGGTAGCGTTGTGTTTACCTCAAGGGAAGTACGCTGCAAGGGGGGCCTCACTGAGTAAGGCGTGTTTAGACCCAAGGAAGGTGAGCCACTCTTAAGGTATCTTCACTGACCTTATAAAAACGCTCTATGGACTTCTTATAGACACTATTGCATTGCTATGCTAAGGCTTTCATTTGGGCTAGTTGGTTGTAGCAGTGAAACATATTGACTAGCGCAAGCACAGACAGAATCCAAAGTAAGAGTAAGGACACTAACGTGTGGGGATTAATGTGTGTCCTGTCTCTTACTCTTACTTTGGTCTCTGTCTGTGTTTGGGCTAGTCAATATGTTTCACTGCATTGCTATAGCTATTTACTTTTGTCTATTTATAGTGTACAGTCTGTCTTTAGAAAGAAGTCTACTGAAAGTGTATGAGGATAAATCTATAGAGTGTCTGTAGACTGTATATAAGATTTGTATTACCCATACGCTACCCTATATGATTTGTCTGTAGAAAGTCGGTATACATTTGGACAAAAATCTAATGACAGTCTATAGACTGTGCAGAAATTTTTGTAAAAGTGTTGCAAGGAGAGTTCTAAAATCACTCTGCAAGATTTATACAAGAGCCCGTATACACGCAATCTTACGAGCTTCCTTACATGTAGCTTTTGAACGGTTCTGATAGCTTCAGCCGTTCCCACTTGGCGTTACGCAGCGTGACGGCGGCGCAGTCTCTTCGAGGTGCGACTAATTCCGTCTCCCATCGCGGCTGTAAGCGATGGGCAGTCGAGCATGCATACAGCGTCGTTGGCGTAGTGTCCCGGAGTAGCAACTGCACCTGGCTTCTCAGCTCAGAGACGCAGCGACGCGAGCAATCGCAGCGTTGAAGAGCGTCGAGGACTTCGCTCTGGCTGCGCGCACCTTGCTTGCTTCCTGTCGACACGGCTATGTTTAGCCTGTCTGCATAGTTAAGCGCGCTCATGAAAGACGACCTAGCGCCGACGAGCCTGAAGGGATTGACTCGAACGGCGCCGGTGATATTGTGTTTACCATGTAGGCAACCGATTTTTAAGCATCGTGTTAAAACGTAGGTTTGCTGCGTGTGCGGCTTCATAAAGTGTCTGGCTCCACCCTCCGAAAAAATTCAGGGGAGCACTTAACTCGCCTTACGTGCATCAAGGTGAAAGCCTTTGAGTCGTCCTGTTGAGCTCTCTAGAACGCTCCTGATACTCCTTCAATCAAAATCAATCAATCAATCAATCAATCAATCGACCGATCGATCGATCAATCAATCAATCAATCAATCAACTGACGGATTAGTTAACTGACAATTAATAATTATTATAGTTCATTTGTTATTAATTGATAATTGATTATAAATGGCATTGTAGTGATTACTTGACATTGTTTAATGATCAGTTAACTATGTTAATTATTGATGACTATTGATGACCTTGGAGGCCATTTGGTTTGAGCGACAAGTGGAGCGGACGCTTCTTGTACACGTTTCCAGCGGACACGTCTTGCGCACATTGATGAGGCAAGAAAGGCTTTCACATTAATAAAAGTAGCTTATAGAGAGAGGACACCTCGCTTATCAACTCAAGGTGAATGGAAAGATGCTGAAAACAGCACTGAGGCTGATCGAGGTAACACTTGTTATGTCTGCAGTTGAATATCGGCCAAGACATCCACAGGAGGCGCTGCTGCCCCGGCGAGATTCTTCAAATACAAATACGCCTATGTGGGAGTAAAAATAGGGTAATCAATCCCCCCTTTTTACCCCCTTTGTGGTCAGTGTGTACGAGACACAGCAGCGCCGAGAGCTACGTGTGTATACAGTTCAGATAACTGTGGTGCCATTTAAAGAGGCACTGTGGAGAAACTGAAAGTTGTGTGCACCGATATAATACCGCTTTCTAATACAAAATGAGCTACTTTCACTCAAAATTTATAAGATGGAAAGCGATAGAAAATGAAACATATGTGTCACCAGCGCCGGCCGCTTCCGAAAGCAACCTGCGGTGCATCGACAGTTTCTTTTTCCTCGTGGATCTCGGAGGCTAGGACACCTTCATGTACTTAAATAAGAAATCACGGATTCCTGTTTGATCTTGTCGTGAGGAGTTCGAATCGAGTGGCGGGAAAATGTATAAATCCAATTTTTGTTAGCTTCAATCTTTTGATGCCGAACAAGCATCAACATACACATAAAGAGCCATTGAACCGTTTTTGACTGGGAACAAAAATTAGATGGTTTTGTTCCCAGTGTCCCACCATAATGCAGGCAAGAGACCATCCCTCTACAATAAGTGGAGTCAAGTTGCCAGTGCCAATATACGGTTACGTCTTTCCCGGGCGCGCGGAACAACGCACCAGCTATATAGTATAAACACAAATACGCCTATAGGGAGTAAAAAGGGAAGTAAGCTGTCCTCTATAGCGCACACTTTATTATAAAAGGGAATGCGCCAGAGGACAGTTTACTCCCCTTTTTATTCCCTTCCGTTTAGTGTGTACTGTAGGGTCAGTCCAGGTGCTGTCTTTTCTAACACTTATTATCCCAAGGGAATAGAGCAGGAAACGACTTTTATTCAAGCATATTATGCCCGACGCTACGCCGCAATGTGATCCTATATCCTTCTGAGGTAAGCTGAATGGTTAGGCTATAGAAAGCATATCACATAAAAATGTCCCGAGTCTACGGTCGGACCGTTCCTCATCGGCGAAAGCATTAGAAAGCACTTCCCGTGACTGTTACACCATGGGGGTTCTCAAGGTGGCATTTTCAAGGTGTCAGGTCGCATGTTAAGTACGAAAAGGGCTGACTCCGTGGCGACAGTTTTCGTGCACGCGTGTGTCATATCCCTCTCTACTAGGAAGCTGTCTGTAGTATAATGGCGTTGTGTCCTGCCCTGCGTCTACCTGGAACTAGTCCTGGTTGACCTACTTACCTTTCCTTTGTTTCTTTAGTTAGTTGTTGCAGAAACACACACCTGTCGAACGAGCGGCCACATTACAACAATTATTACAGGAAGAGCCAAAAACAACACAAAAAAAAGCATTTATCGGACAGGAGCCTTCAAACGAAGACTCAAAAGCGCGCACCAAACTGGAGATTGTGGCAGGAAGAGAAGGTGGTTCCATATATGTCCGCCTCTGTTGCCTGCCTCCGTTCTCCTTTTCATCCTTGTCGTGTTCTCGTCTGCTTGTGGCGCAAAAGCCCTGACCTACACACCTTGCAAAGGTAAACGAGGTGCAAAAATCAATTACATATTTTACCTCAGCAGAGACACGGCGCCTGTGCGTATACAGTCTTGTTCTTCGCGTCGATAAGAAACGCGGCTCTGGTGATGCGGAAAGCCTCACGGTCTGTCGAGATGGAGAAGGCAACCCTTGAAAAGCGCCTTAACTAGTGCACCTGCTGGCTCGAACGCTGGGAGTGCGCCCCCTCGGAAAGTTTGCCCGTTGTGGAGGCGGCGCGGCCGCAAAGCCAGCGAACGCCGAGGCGTTCTCCGCTCACCGCAGATTGTCCCTGCTCTCAAACGCCTCTCTACGCTGAGTACAGAAGGCGCGACTCGGCGTGCCCGAGGTATGTAATTACGAGCCCACCGTCTTCGACCTCGTACGCCGCCCCCACATTCGTGCTGCGCGCGCTTGTACATCATTTGCTGCTTCGCTTGCTGGATTTCTGGCAGCGCCCTGATTTCGTCTATCTGATGTGTGTTGAAGTAGGATTGCGCCTGCGTCACTTCGCTCTCGCACAGCTCCTCGCCAAGTCTTATGCAAACGGGTATTCGAGTGGTGCAGGCCGAAAGTTCGGAATATTTTTGATATTTTATTTTGTTTATTTATTACTTTAGGCGCCCGGATATGTGTAATGCCACCAGAGTGAGGCCAGCAAATGGATGTCATAGTGACGTTTTATCTCGCCTCGGTACAAGCATACGTATAGTACAGCCGTGAAAGTAAAAATCTGAGAGGACGCAGCTACGATCCTCGCTCTTCGTGACAGTTATTTCGAGTGTAACAAACACAGCATGAAAATTTTCAAGGCTTTTCGCAAAAGAGAGATACTGGTCAGAGAGTATCTGACAGGTGATGAAAATTCACACGACATGCTTTGGGCAGGCACACCTCTTCGCAGGCGTAACCAGAAAGAATTCCATAACACTGGAGGCCAAAAAGAAAAGAAATTCTACGCGCTTATAAAATTGAACGGAAACAAAGCTGGCTTTCCTGAGATATGATTTTCCTTCTTTTCACTTGTCATTGCTGTAAGCCAAGGAGAGTATCCGGTGACCCCCGCAATTCTTGGGCAGTATTCAGGAATATACCTAGTGGTACATTCAACTGCAACTCACAGGGGAGAGGAACAGATGATAATGATTATGATGGTAGATTTTTATGGCGCAAGGGCATCTGTGGGCAAAGAACTCCGTGGCACAAGGTATTTTTCTTCTACTCAAGGTGGGGTCCAAGCCCTGTTTCCCAAGAATTTCACATTAAATAAGCCGAACACCAGACTAGGGGAAAGCTTGCACCCACTGTATCACCGGTGGGTGCAGGGCGGCACTGGGGATCGAACCCCGCACCTCCCGCATACGAGGCGTATAAGCTCAGACCACTAGGCAACCCTCTCATTTACATCAACGTTTGAGGACAACGGCGACTTCCTCTTCCCGCCCCGACCATTCTGTTTCGAGAACTCATTGTCCCTGACTCAAACAGAAACGTACAACACATCATTCTCGATCGCCCAAATCTGGATTTCCATAGCTTACGCGAACGCCAACGCTAAATGCATTACACAAGAGATCTCGATCCCGGCGCGTAGCGTGCTTGAAAAGCAGCTGGCGCACTCGTCGTCGTTCGTGACACCCACCCTGTTCGGGATCAGATGTGGAGGAAGCGCAGCAACCCCCTCCCATGAAACGGTGCCGCACGTGCGAAAGCGGGTCCGCGAACGATGGCCCCAAACACACCACGACCATGCAACGGGAGCGCCGGAACGCCGAAGCGGCGGAGCATCTGCAACGCGTGTCCCACGCTTTTCGGTTGCAACTCCATCCAGTGCAGAGGCGTTCACAACGGCAGCCACGCGGTCATTCGCGAGGGTGGTTCACAGCGGCTCTGTCATGAGTGCTTCCTCCCGTTGCGATAAGTGTCGGAAGGCTGCGTGCGTGTGTGGCGGATGCGGCCGTGCGAACACTCTGAGACAAGATTGATTAAAAGTGGCACAGGGCTTAGTCCTCTGACAACTAATGGCGTTGCCACTGTTATTAATTCCTGAACGAGAAACCACTGTAATGTTTTAGAAGCTGTCTGTAAAGGGACACCAGCTGCACTGAGTTTCCCATTACCTAATCTCCACTCTTAAAAAGTAGGGCTTGGTAGTTAGTAAAGCTAACTCAGTAACAGCAGGTCACATATGTTGCTAGCTTCTTAGCAACTGTACGTAGTAAACCGCATGATAGTAACTGTTAGCGTCCCTAACTTACCTATTCAGCAAAGCCTGTTAAGAACCACTAGCATTTGATCGGAAAACGACAATAACTGTTTCGATAAAACCTAGTTACCGGAACAACCATGCTGATTTAAATAAAGTTTATGGTACCTGCTAAGAAAAACAGCACATCGAAAAACATATCTGTTTGATATATATATTCCTAGCTGCTTATAGTATGATGTGTGTGCGTGACACCTTAATTTTGGTTAATGACAAAAAATAAAAAGCTTTGCATTCAATGTCATAAGTGTCCGACATCGATGAAAGGTGTGCACCCTCTCAAAAATTACTGCCGCCGTCAGCCACATCTGTATTTTTTTCATGCACCGCATATACCCTGGCAGAGTACAAAATAAAGGATAAATGATCTATAAATAAAACGTTTAATACATTTGCTATGCTACGTAAAGGTACAGTATATATACCTGTATATATAAAAAGGCAATGGCACTATCGCCGGCGTCTATCGTGCGCCATGCGCATGGTTTATGAATTTAAACGTCAGGCAAAGCGACTCCGAGATCGGAAGATAACGTTAATCGCCCCCTCTGCCGGCTTCAGTGAAACCAGCAAGCTCTCCACGCCAAACTATTATGTTCTCTATTGCATCACTCCACTCTATCGGATCGTCGACATCGCGTGACAGCTCTTCCCCGTCACCTAGGGCGCAATCACCCGGCTGGCCACAGCCAAGTCACCTCACAGCGTACACTCGGACTATAGCTCAGTCGCAACGGGTTTTTTTTTCCTTTCGATGCTGCCCTCCGACAAAGCTTTCGTGCGGTCTCTCGACTTCCTATAAGCAACGCCAACGACGACGGTCACTGGCGTCGAAAACGTAAAGAGCAAGACGTACCTAGTCGTGTTTGCTGGACCAGGAGGAAGCGAAGGTTACTAAAAACGACGCCTCAAAGGGAAAGAAAAACAAATCCGCCTCAAGGAAACAATGCAGGAATAAGCAAAAGTATGGGGAGGCGCCGAACTGCGTGAACGTTTCTTTTCTTCTTCACGAGCTGGGCTTGCTTTTGTCCTTCGGCACGCGTAACTCGCGGTGTCAGAAGCGCGACCGCGACGAGAGCTTCCGAACCACCGCCGACGGCGACGCCCGCAACGCCCCCCGGCGGCATCCGCGTCGAGCGCTGCCGGAGAAGCGGCCGCCGCGCTTGACTGAGCGGACTGCGGCGCCAATCTGGATCCACCATCTCGCGACCGGTATAAGGACTCTCCGCCGCCGGCCCGAGCGAAAGAAAGGGGATGAAGAGAAAGGCTTCCATTCGCATCTATATATTATTTTCTTCCGCCCCGGCTATTTACTCGGCCGGCTGCCGACGGTCTTGTCGCCAGCCCCCGTCTTACCTTTGGAAGACGAGGACAAGAGCAGCCTTCGTGTACTCGTCCGAGTTCATCGGCTCACGGCCACGCTAGCGACGCGGTCAGTGCCGCGGCGCAGTCGGTTCAAGGCGAAGCCGATGAGCGCTTTTCTGTGCTCTCCGTAACAAATCCCCAGGTCTGCATGCCGCGGTCAGCTTTCCGGACTAGTAATGAAATTACGAGGTATGCGAATGTAGACAATGCATGGTCAGCGATAAACATTTAGCACCCATGATGCATCGGCACGCAGCAGACTCAATTCGTGCTTACGCCTTCGCGATAGAACTAGCTCGTCTAAGAGCCTCCACTCCTGTCTGAATTTTAGGAAAGATTGTGCTGCAGCTTGTGCGTTCGCTTACTATTGTATTTTTTGGTTTCCTTTAACCAGCTGAACTGTCCATTAAATCTTGATCACAATAACCATAGCCGTCTTTATAATGACGATTATTATCCTTTATCTCTAACTCCTGAGGGGCCGTCGTGCTTAAGATATGGAGCCGAGTCGTGCAACCCGTACAATTATCTGGAAAATTAAGAAAAACCACAGGCAAACGATCACATAGAATACAACATAACATTTTAACGCCCAAATTTTCGATCAATGAAAGAAAAAATCATGACCCCCACTTTATGCTAGCTAATATTAGCTCCCAAGTTCAAATTGCGAGATCAAAATTTTGTTTGTGTACTAAAATATGCGAAATCGGCATGTCGTCGATTAGCGACACTTGGCGATTGGTCCATTTTCTGCATCTAGTCTTCCAGTCCGAGTTATGTAAAGGAGCAAATCGAAGACCGCGAAACAACCGGAAGGCCCAGAGACAGCAAACAATTTTTTATCCAACAAATATCCTCCTATGCTCATAGAAAAATTTGTTAGAAAATGAAGAATGTTATGAAGCAAAGCGCGAGCTAAGACCATAACAAAAAGCGCGAGGACGGCTACAAAAGCCCTTTTCACAACTAAATTATTTTGTTGACAAATACGCACTTTTAAACCATGTAAAGAAACAACAAAAAAGAACAAACAAAAACCACAAAAAACGATAAAAGCAAGGACCTAGTCGGGCCATAAACCAGAAAAAGAAAAATGGAAGTGGCTTAGGTAGGCTATGTCAGGACATACGTAGCGAGAGGCACGTTTCCCTGGCTGAGCTTGTTGTGGTCACTGTATGCTTAGCAATGAAAGACATTGGACTCCATCTCAGCGGCTATGCGCCATCTATTACGCTCGGCAGTCTGGCATCTCCGTATGGCAAGCCGTTCCTCTCTGTTCGGGTGTCTCCGCTGCTCTCTTCGCCTTCTTACGCTCATTCTCTCTTTGTTGAGTAGCCAACTGCCAGGCGACAACCTCAGGATCGGAAGAGTTAATCTTCTCTTGTCTATACCACCGTTTAGCAGCGGCTGGACTCTCCGTCTCTGCATCCATGTCAAACGTTGTGATACAGCCGCCCATTGCATCTCCGCCTTTTATACGCAATGCTGCGCACGCGCCCCGCCGCGGTGGCTCAGTGGTTAGGGCGCTCGACTACTGATCCGGAGTTCCCGGGTTCGAACCCGACCGCGGCGGCTGCGTTTTTATGGAGGAAAAACGCTAAGGCGCCCGTGTGCTGTGCGATGTCAGTGCACGTTAAAGATCCCCAGGTGGTCGAAATTATTCCGGAGCCCTCCACTCCGGCACCTCTTCTTCCTTTTTTTCTTTCACTCCCTCCTCTATCCCTTCCGTTACGGCGCGGTTCAGGTGTCCAACGATATATGAGAGAGATACTGCGCCATTTCCTTTCCCCCCAAAACCAATCATTATTATCAATGCTGCGCACGCGACGCGCGGTTCAGGTAACAGAGCGGAGTGCGGCGAGGCGCACCTGTGGTAGGGTGTCTACCTGTGGGGTCTCTCTGGTTACCATGCTATCGGCGCATGCCCACAACTGCTCATCCGAGTGACGACGGTGGAGCGCGGTCGCGGCACGCTGCATCTGCTGCTCCTGTCCGGTTGCCATGGTAACGGCGCACGCGCACAACTTTCCTCTCCCAGCCACCGCGAAGTGCTTGACTGGTAGCCCAGTGTAGCTCTCGCTACAAAACAGTACAAAAAACAGGCATGAAAACGAGCAAGAAGTTAAAGATGTGAGGTGGCAAGGTAGTCAAGTTGTTTACTGTACAAAGTAATCGATGGTTCGCTGACACAGTCGTGGCCTTTCTTAGCTGTGTTGAACGCCTCACTCATTTCGCGTGTATGCTTATCCCTGTGTGTGGTAAAAATGGTCTTCGCATTGAAAATGGGTTCACGCGATTCACATTTTGGCAATGTGGTGGCAGTTGTGGAAGCCTTCGATCAGAGACAGATGTTTCATGTTCTCTTAATCTATGATTTATACAGGGTCCTGTCTGTCCTACCTAACACTTGCAACATTTCGAGGGCAAGTAACAAACAACTTCAGTTTTCCAAGGCACGCACCGGAACTGGTACTTGACGTTACGCCCTTCGCGGCTTTTTCCTTCTTGCTTGTCAGTTCTGTCGCTTACGAGCCTGCAAGCGCAAGAAAGCTGTATCGGAGCAGGTAAAGCTGTGTTCACATGTAACGCCTTACGATAACTAGTGCACGTATGGTAGGACGGCCTAAATACACCTTCGTCGTCTTCATTCTTTTTGTGGTCGTGCTATAGTTCGCGCTCCCTTTATCAAGATGAATAATGCACAGCTCGTCCATCTCGCCATCTAGCTTCAGGCGAAGAATGGTTGGACTCTGACTGGAAGTCGTACATTGGCGCCTCCCCCTCCCCACAGCCTTCTTCACACAGCTTTCTCACAGCGCCGCCAAACACTTCAACAGGGAAAGCGCTAGGCGCTGAGAACTTATTGATATCAAACTTTGTTCCCGAACTCCGCAGAGTTATCAGTACACAGCGTGAGAACGGTAAGACGCGAATTCTCAACGCTGGGCAGTAAAGGGTCAACATGCAAAGTAACACAACGTAGATGAAACGAACTTTCACATACAAAACGGTTTCAGGCAAAGACGACAACAATTAAAATCGCGTTATCATTTCTCTCCTAGTGTACAGCAGCTCACGTTTTGAGACAAACGTGAGTGGTGTAAGTGAGCGCCGCGATTGGGTGAATGCATGCCGTGGGGACTGCACAGACGCGCACGCGTCCACGCAAAGAGGAGTCCCGCACTCGCTCATCTTTCTCATGGACGCTGCGTCTCCGATTAGATAAGAAAGGCAGCGTAAAGGGCAGGCAAAGCAATCATAAAAACGCTACTCCATCGATGTAATCGAAAATTTTGTGAACACTGATAATAAAATTTAATCTACGGTGATAAAGTCGATTCTCCGTTGCACGGGGCTCTGATCCGTTTTTCACCGTAAAGGGGTTGGAGGCCACGTTAAAAATAGCGGACTCGCAGTTTTCAAGATGTTCCCACCGCCATTGCTTTGAGCTCTACCTGTTCCCACGCAAATGTCACCATGCCACGCTGCAGTCACACCCGTTCCCTATCGAAAGCACTCAGCGCGCCTGGCACAGATTCCACGGTTCGAAACCGCCACTGTCAGTGGAGCAGTCCCGAAATCGTGGCCGCACTGTCTTGCCTGAGGGTCAGTGCGATGCCCTGTTATGGGGCTCGTCGGGAGATTACCTAGACGCATTAGCTCAATGCGTTCGATCAATGAGTTCGATGTTAGGACGAATCTTTAGCGGCTTGTCAGGAAGATGCCCGCAAAGTGGAGCAGTTAGAGGCTAACGCAGCCGCAATGTTGTGCCGGCCTGTAATGGGCGCTCGAATGCTCGATACCTGCGCATCCACTCGCTGCTATTCCGCCGGAACTCTTCACGACCTTTCCAGAAAATGCTTGTCAAAATATGTTATGCGTATACGCATTCGAAATTAAAGGTTCGAGGAGCTATAAACGCTTCGCGCCGTCTGAACTATAGACTTGTGCAAAGGCGTGCCTAGATGAGTTGGATTCATTAGTGGTGGATGCAGCAGTGTCCAACCACACAAAAAAGTCGAAGTAATGCTACGTAGTAGTTTGCTGCGTACGCATGCTAGCCCGCATCAAGCGAGCGCATCACGTTTAATCTAGCTAAGTAAATGTGGAAACAGATGGAAATGTATGGAAACGTGATTTTTATAAAAAGAGCACCTTGAGCACTGTGCTGTTCTGCAAACTCCTCAGAGGCGTTTCGCATAGCGGTCATACTAGTATCGGTGGAGAGATGGGGCCAGTCAAAGAATACCTAGGAATGCGCGTATGAGTTCCACAATACCACGGAGCAAGAAGATACTGCCTCTGAAAACACAGCGCATTTTGTGTATGCGACAATCTGGGCTATACAGCGTGAACACCAGTGGCAGACATAGACAACCATGCCACCTGCCTGTCAATGTCGCAGGTGGCGGGAGTCAGCTAAGTTACGTCGACAGCACTTGGGCAAGGAATGCTATCAGCCAAAGGAGTGGCTCTAACTGTTTAGAATCTGGTCTTGCGTCTGTAGCGCCCCGGCGGCTCACGGCAGCAGTTTTTAGGCGCCAGTGGAACAACTGCAGGTTGCCTAAATGTGCAATGAGTAGAATCCATCACCATAATATATTGTAAAACATTTTACGATGCAGGTGGCAGAGTCGCTTTGTCATGCAATACAACAAGTCTTTTGAACGACGTTTTTCTGTTCACTGCGTACCTGCATCTGCAATCAAAGCCGCAATTATCATCCGCTGTTGGACTGATCCACCCTTCAACAATGCACAGGTGTCATTGTTCATCATCAAATACACCTAAAAGAGGAGGAATTGTTTGGCAGTGATGCCCGCCGATCTTGAAGCCATTTGTTGGGACTCGGGGGACATCTGTCGATTGTGATCTGGGCCTTCGTCTTAAAACCAAGTCGTACCTCCCATTGTTAAGCAGTATGAGGTTATGTGATGTGCAAACAGAACGGTACTGTTCATAAAAGTATACACTGCCTGTGGCGGGTACTCTTGCCAACCCCGTCAAGTGCCACTACAAGCAATGCCACAGCGTGAGTGAGCCGATATATACAGTGATAAAAAGGCGCTGATTGTTAGGTGCCTCTCAATTTTATAATTTGGTGCCACTTTTCAACCTTTCTGTTTCCTTAAAAATTTGGCATTTGGGGCATTTGTTCCCCTGATGGTACAGCTACTAACCTCAATAACACACGTTTGGCTTCTCCGTTTGGTGTCATAATTTCCTCAAATGTTTACTTGCAGAGGCAGAAGCGAGCAGGGCATAAAAATACACAGTAATGGGAAAATATTTCCAAGCAAATTGTAGAACTTTTCATCATAGTAAAATTTCTGCATGTATTTTGGCTCTTGTGTGTGAACTGACAGCGATGTTTCATATTTCTTATTTTCATTTTAGGCTTGTAAGCTGCGCTTCTCTTCCATTCTATAGATATAAGGCACCTATAAAGTGAACACTGTTCTTTCATGTTGCCGCCGTCTTCTTCCCATTTATCCTTACTGTCTGTTTTATTTTTCTTCCCCACCTGTGATTGGTCCAGTGGGGTTACGGCATGCATCACATGGCAAGCGGTAAATTTTATTTTGCCTCGGACAACAGTGAAAACTTCAGCGCATGCGCAAGACACGACCACGTCGCAGCAGATTGCACCCGGGATTGCCCGAATGATTACCCAATCAGTAGAATAGCAGTAGAATAAATAGGAGTAGGATAGCAGAATAATAGTTGAATATTAGAATGAAAAGAACTAATGAAGCGGAAAACAGCAGCAACGCTTCGTGTTTTGTTACATGCTCTGAAACTTGTCACTTCTTTAAAGGCGCTCTCACGCAGTGACGCGCTGCGAGAGGAGGGAACAACTTCACTGAATTACATAGTTAGTGTAATCGATTCCCGGGTGCAGTGCTCAGTCCAAGAGCCCAGTGGTAGTGGTGACCAGCGTAAGGGGTTACAGGAGGAAGACTGCAGGCAAGGGGGAATTTCAAGGTAGGCACTGAAAAAAACGTTGTTAATACTTGCGCTGCTTCGGACACAGCGCTTAACTTCTAGAGCAGAGCACAGGCTGTTTCAAGTTCACCGCATGCAAATAACGTACACAGTGCACAGACACGACCATCTGCGTCGCGACACGGGGCGGGCGTGCACGCTTCGTCGCGCGTCCTCGGTGCAAGTGGAGCGTCACGACGACTGACTGGCATCGTGCTATGACGCCTCAGAGCCGTCGGTCTCTCCTCGCCGGAGGAGGCCCGCAAGCAGCGCGTGACACGGCTGCGTCCCACGTATACAAGGTTCGAGCACGTTAGAGCGCACATACTTTCTGACGCGCGGCCATGACCCAAAAGGGCTGCGTCCGAGTAAACGAAGCGCAAAAACCACGTAACGACTGGGCCAGTTATGCAGAAACATTCGCACGCGCCACATAACGCCAGGCGCACGTAAGCATTCAATTTGTACGTTTTCTCATAAGCACTGCATGCGCATTGCTTGCGCAGCCTAAGGAAAGCATACGACGAGAGGCAGGCTTCGTTCTAAACTTCGATGCACCCAGAGCGTCGATCGATCGATCTCAATCAATCAATCAATCAATCAATCAATCAATCAATCAATCAATCAATCAATCAGTCGATGCACTCTTGATGATTCAAATTTTTACGACGAGAGGCAGGCTTCGTTCTAAACTTCGATGCACCCAGAGCGTCGATCGATCGATTGATCAATCAATCAATCAATCAATCAATCAAACAATGCACTCTTGGTATTCAAATTTGGGAAGGGCTGAAAATTTGTTCAAATTGATAACAGCATTTCTAGCTTTTTAGTGCACTTCATGATGACGGGCCCAGCCGTCAATTCGAATAAACCAGTCATTCCGATTAACATAGTTCGCATTAACGAAGTCCGCTTGCAGTGGTTCTGATCCGCTAAAATTCTTCAAGAAAAGTAAATAGAAAGTAGAGTAGAATCTATATTGAACGAAAACAGAGTACATGAAATAAATAAAATGGAATGAAAATAGACATGAACTAAATGGAATATGTGTACTGTTCTGGCAAACACTGTGCCTTTATCATATATCATAAGTAAGGTAGCTTAACGTTACTCTCTGAGTGTCGAGCAGGAAGCCTTAATAACTGCCCAATCATCAAACCTGCAATCAAATAAAATCAAATCAACGAGCAATCGAACAAGAGCAG